>BGPR01015142.1:0-37412 GCA_013235015.1 Araneus ventricosus
TCATTATGCTTGACCAGTGCATGTTCTTATCAGGTTTGTTCAGTTGAATTGCGCTCTAGGTTTATCAGCAGCTGGAAACACTGCAAATGATGGATTTCCTCGTGGTCTATAAACCCAGTTACCTTCTTTACAGGAACTGACAGTTGCAAATGGAATTCGGCTAATTTGAATGTGATATGCACTTTTGTTTGTGTTTAGATACCCGTTCATTACCTCATGGGCGAAATCCTTACAGATATTATTGATTTCTAAATGAAACCTCCCAGCATGCCTAAATGCCTCAGGCAATTTGCATGCTAGTTGGAGTTGTTTGTGTTCTATCTCGAAAGTTCTCGTCTTTCAGGACTGCCAGTTAGACCTTTTAATTGGCTTGTTGAGAATCCCAGAAAACACCTGCAGCTAGACTACCTGACCTCTGGTCTACAGCAGACAGATGGGTAGATAGCTACCTACTATTAAAATTTGAAACAAGTGGCCAGCAGGACGTTCTTTTTTCAAAAAACAAACTCATTTTAAAGGCAAAGGTTAAGTATAGATTCAGTTTCTTTTTTTTCAAGGCACTTCTTTCAGAAACTAATCATGGCCATATAAGGAAGCTAAAGCTTATACCCACCTTGTAATCTGTAATAATTTGGTAAAGGAATAAAACTAAGGAAGGATAGCTCAGCACACTTCATATGCTGTTATTTCCCGGCAAAAAAGAAAACAGATTACTAGTGATATAATTCCAGATCACTTACAGACAGCCTCCTTAAAAAACTTTATACATGTTAATAAAAAGAATAGCTCTTCCATATCATTTACAAAAAAACAAGTTCATTAGATGGTTTTTCATCTGTGTCAGAATCATGTGAAAAGAAAGAAGCCCTTAACTGCTCTATTTCAGAATGTGGCTCCTAATTCCTAGTTGACAGAGTGCCACCAATTCCTTGGGCTAGCTTTAATTATTTAATTTTTTAAGTATGAGGCTGAGAGGAAAAATATTTTGTTGCCGGACCATTACTTTTACTTCCCTTCAGTTCGGAGAATACGGGTTATGGATGTCAAAATATTTATTTTCTCGCGAATTTCTTCCATGACTATTTCAAACCCCGAAATTAATCCCATTGCTGTTGACGTCTTTCGCTATCAAACATCATCGGGACATGTCCCACAATTCCCTGATATATTTAGCATCCCATTTCTTTAACCATTGTTGCTGGTTGCAGATTGGATGGATGCCGAAGAATCTAAGTGCTGACTTTCTATGCGGAACCTTTCTTTATTTTAATTGACTGGTACATCCAAGACTTTTCATTTTACTGGGACGATTATTTATTTTATTTATTATTTTAATTTTAAGTTTTCTTGTTTCCAAAAAACTTCAGATTCAAAAGAACCCTGCCGTATAATTTCTTTCTTTATAGAATCAAGACTGATGCTCGGCCTCATTTTCAAAATGGTAACTTGATATTTACAATTTCTCTTTAATATTGTAAACGATTAGGTATGGAAAGTTTCTGCCAAATTCCCTGGGTATGGGAATTCGTGGGGATATTCGTGGGGAGATTCTTTAGGTTCTCACTGAAAAACTTCATTTTACCTGAATACCCATGACATATATATATATATATATATTGACCTATTGGAATTAATAAATTATAAAACATGATTATATAGCTAAGATTTATTTTTTCAGGTGTAAAGAGGTATTGTAAGTGCTTTTCTTTGCTTGCTTTATTACTAGTAGAGACATTCAAATGATCGAACTGCATGGAATTCCAAAATGGTAAGGATAACTTTATTGCAGTTTGCTGGGGAAACATCCCTGGTGGGGTGCATGTGAACATATGTTCTGAAATTAATTCAAAAAGCACTGGTATCCCAAAGAATCAGAAATAAAATCATTAATTCTATTTGAATTAAATAATTTGTGCTAATAGCATTCTTTATCTTTGTTTTGTTGAATTGGCTGACGATAGAAACTTGTTATTTACATTTGCATTTTAGGAAGAGCAAAGTATAAATGAAAGTTCAAGACCCAGTTCTACCATGGATTTATTTGTTGGGCATTTACATTAAAATCCATCAGATCAAATACCTCACCGCTGGATGTGGAGATTTGGTGGGGTTTGATGGATGTTCATCAGTTTTAGTTCAGATTTACGATTAACCTAATAATTTATCACTGAACCCAAAGACATTGTGCTTATCTAATAATTCAATCCAATCACATGGGTCTATTTTACCTCATTGAAAATTTTTTTAAAAAATTTAACTAAACACATCTTTTCAGCCCTTTTATATTAGGATAAATATAATATCTCTTAACTGTAATTTTAATACACTGCTGTAATACTATCAATCAGGTTTTTTAACAAAATTCAAAACTTTTGTCTTTTCTTCTCTAAATAACTTATTTTGCATTGTATTATATTTGCTGTCTATATTGTACGTAAACTGGCAATTTCTATTGACATACTAAATGATAACATAAAACTAAAGTTAAACCAGTTTCAGAAAATGTATAATCTTTTGCAGATTCATTACATATAACTGAATTTCTTAAAGCTGAAGAATTTTTTTGAAACCATTTTATATTTATTTAAGGAAGTGCCAATTTCAACTAAGCAAAAGTAATGGAACATAAGAATTATATTCTATATCTTTATAAATTCTTCCCCACTGAGAGATTGCATGAACTAGTGAAATGGAGAATGATAATGATGTGCAGGTATTTAATTACTTTTAAAATATTGGAGTTCTGATTAGTTTTGTAACCGTAAAATTCTAATGCAACTTCTTTATATGGTTTTTTGAAAGTATTTTTTAAAAGACACATACAGATTCTGAGAGGACAAATATCAGATGTATTTGTAGTCTATTTTGTTTTCCGCCTGCTTTTCTTTTACTAAACTATAACGGCTATAAACATCTGTGTTTAGATTAATATTAGTAGTTATAAATGCAAACAAAAGCACCAACTAACTGGCGACTGCTCAGAAATGATTTCAGTGGATACTTAGTGTGACAGAGGGAGAAAATGAGGGAGCGATTATGCATGCAGCCACTATTAAATAATTTGTGCATGTTTTGAAATATATATTAATGTGATTTTCAGAATATTCTGCCTATATTTCCTTAACATTGGTATTTACAAAACATATTATAAGATTTCATTTAACATTAGTGATTTAAAAAAAGTGATCTGTAGCCAATTTTTACTGTAAATATATAGATTACTAAATATAAACATATAAAATAAACCAATGAAACTGAAAAATATTCTTTATAAGTAACAATAAAACTCACCCAGTGATCATGGGATCCCAAATTGGGAGAAAACATATCAAAAACTAGTTATCTTTTTTTTAAAAAATCAGGGTTATTATTTTTTATTATGCCTCATTCTCCAGCACGTGATATTACAGTGTCGGAATCAACATCTGCCATTTGGAGGTAAATATTCAATAAACAAAGAGACTTACTAATCATCAGGTACCCCCCCCCCCATGATCTTTTTTTATCAGATTCTGTCCCTTTGTTTTCTTTTTTTGTGTAATTTCTGTTTTTTAGGTCTTATTTTGGAAAAGATGTGAGGACTTTTTTTTTTTCCCTTCTCCCTTTTGCTTTTGAACCTGATGAAAATAGATATTATTGTGTCTAACCTGTATATTGCTTTTTTTTTCCACTCCTCGTCTAGGAAGAGCGTTCGTCCAAAGAAATAAATTATAAATAGGAATGAACTGGCTTTACAAAATTCAACCAGATGTCATTTTAGAAAAAACTCCTTTCTAATTTTCAGTTCATTCCTTTGCTTTCAGTTCATAAGATACCAGATAATCAAAGTTTACTGTATATAAAATTATTAGTTTTTGTTGTAGGATTCTTATTTAGTCAGTCTATAAAGTTTAGATCAGGTTAGTTGCTTTGTATCAAGCCTCAGTAATTTCTGTATACTTATCAAATTATAAACTTTACAAGCAAAGTTTGAAGGCTGCAGATAAATTCATAAAAGCTTTGTCAATCATGCACATATTCCTTCTAATGTGTTTTGGCCTTTTAAATATTTTATGTCGACTCTTATTTTTTATTTATCATAGTATGTGACAATGATTTTATTTATTCTGTGGATTTCTAACTAATTCAATGGCGTCTCATTTTATGCATTAGAATTACAGAGTAACAATTAATTTTAATACCAAAATCACCTGGACACATCGAAAGTATCCTTTACCATATTTAAGTGAATTACAACCAACAAAAATATCCCAAATAGAATGGTGGCATCAATGGAGGTTAAATGGAAATTACATGGCAAAGTTAAATAGAGATAATACTTTGTTCTCCGACAAGATACCAGTTCATCTCTTCTAAATTGGTTTGCCATATTTTTTTGATCTTCATCTCTTCTTTTTAGACGACAGTAAATTAATCATTACCCCTTTATCCGCTTTTAGGAAATTTTAACTATTTTGTTTCCGCTTTGAACAACATCTGTTAATAACAGTGATGTCTCTTTTTCATTGGGTTTTTCTTATTTTACCTCTTGTCTGATATTGATTATATTACTTACATTCTCACTTATATATGTATTTGACAAATGCCTAATAAAAAATTATGTTGTTTTAGAGCCATCCATGATGTGAAAGCAACTGATATGGGCAATAATTATGTTCGTTACAAAGCAGAAATTGATATTGATGGAAGACAGCTAACTCGTTCGTATTTAGATTCCCAAGATTTGGATACATTGCTTGAGGTATTTATTATTCCTAAACATCTTGCTAAATTTTTTCCTACTAAGTGAAATATTTTTCCTTTCCAGCCCATCATACCATATATTCTTATTTACTGTACCTTCTTGTTAAGTTTAATACTCTTATATTGAAATTGAATTTCCCTTTTTCATATAATTAACTTTCAGCATGAATATCGATATTTTAGTTTATAATTTCTTATTAGGAATACAGAAAAAAAACAAACCTACTCGCCTATACGACATTTTCTTTGTCAGCAAGTTATTTATTAAATGTTGTTTTAATGAGAAATTCTAAATGCAGTGTGTTTATTAACCATTACTGATTATTTTTATGAATGTACAACAACAAAAACTTTTAAATGAGAATGGCAGCTAAATGTTACTTGATTTTACATTAGAAACATTGAGTAGATATATGTAAATCACAAGGTGCTAAAATTTGACATTTTTAATTTATAATTTCTTAAATACAAAAACAATGTTTTGGGATTATTTATGATCATGATCTCATCTAAGTTAAAATAATTCTGAGAACACTTTTTTTAAAAAAATTCGTTTGCAAACAGCTTTTTATTCGCAGTGCTATTGCATCAAGTTTTACATCAGTATTTTGATGCAACAATGATACAATAAAAAAAAAAAAATTATTAAAATTTTCTTCAAATATTGCTAGATCAAAGTTTTCTTTGTCTAGTTTCAAACATGTCTTTTTTTTCCAGTTATTGCTGACCATTCACTATTTCAATAAATTAGTATTCACAGTATAAAACATGTACTTTTCATCTTGCATGTTTAACAGTTTCTTTTTAAATAAGATCATTACCTCTTCGGTAGTAATTGGTCAGTGGATAGTTAGATTTACATCCCATTTTGAAACAACACAAGGACTATTTTGGGTGAGACTTAGTAATTTTGAACCATGGTCAAATGACAAAATACTCGCGATTTCTGCAACTTCATTTCAAACCTTGTACATACACCTCACCGACATCTCTAATCTGTAAGTGATATATTTTAAGGATGCATCCTTCGATTGTACATCAGAGAACTTGCTGGTTATTGTTCGAAATTGGTCCGTTTTCATATTGTAATAAAAATGCATTGAAAAAATTTTTATTAGTAATATTTTATATGTACTGCATAATTTTTTACTTTTTAGGAAATGCAAAAATTGAAAACCATAGAAGAAGTTGAAGCATTTTTTCTGAAACATGGTGAAAGTATTGTAGATATGCTTGGTGGTCAAATCGATAGAATTGAAATGAATTTTAAGGTAAATTTAAAAATACTTTATGAAATGTAAAATATTCAGTAGTGTTTATTCAAGTGAAGTTTCAGGAATTGTGGGAGTTTCCTACAATTTTTTCAAAGTTTAAAGAGACGTTAGTTGCACTTCCAAAAAAAAGAACCCTTACAAATGTTTTCCGATGCCTGTAGACATGGCTCAGAAAAATTAGCTATCGGATTTTTTTTATTGTCCTTTTATTTGCACTTATTTATATTCCAGAGATTTATTGTATTTTATATTAAAATACATAAAAGGAGATGACTGTAAATATGTTATACTAGCAGTACGCACACGGCGTTGCCCGTGGAATCGGGACAAAATGGGAAAAAAACCCGCCCACAATGACACGAAAAAGTTTTGAAATCGAAATCAAAACAAAAGATACAAATTATTAGTTTTCCCACTTATTTTCTTCGCGATAATGACATTTGACAGTACAGAGTAAAAAATAAACCGATATTTTCAAAAAAGTTTTTTTTTAGGATTTAAAAGATTGATTAATATAAACCAGGTAAAATGTAAAAAAATGAAAACCGAATGAAATCTTAAACGATTTCAAATGGAACAATACGCCTCCAAAGATACAGACAAACATAATTTCTATAGTATTTAAATACTATATCCAAAATGAATCAAAGAAAAAGAGAGATTAAATCTTTCGCTTCAGATTTAAACTTTGAAGCCATATTTTGTAAACAGCTCCTTGAAATCATATTTCATTTTTTCTAGTCTTCTCTAACTAAAGATATCAGCCATTTGATTTGAAAAAGGGTTTTTTGGGGATTTTCAGCTACAAAGGCTATTATCCCCTATTCATTCCAAAGTTCTTTTCAATCCGTAATCAAAAAAGAAGGAAAAATTGCCATCATTGGTCTAAAACTATAGCCGATTTGATTTGGTCAAGACAAAAAAAAAATGGTGCCCTCCTAGAAGGGCTTCCAAATTCCTTTTTTTTTTTCATATCAGCCATATACTCGACTGTCAAACGGTATGAAAACAAACAAATTAAAAGAATTATCTGTCGACGCGAAGCAAAGGGGTTATGTCGTCACGTGATTTCGATGAAATGCATGTTGGGAAAATACGTCACGCGACCTTCATTAGAACCGATTGAAGAGCCGTAAAGAGAATTTTGAGGCAAAAATTTTTTAACACTTCAGAAAAAAAATAATTAAAATTCAACCAACTGTTCAATTTTAACCATTCTTGTCTTAAATCACGGAGCAACGTTATGTTTATTACTTCAACAAATTTCAAATTGATAACAAAATTAGAACGGCGGATGCAAAAAATTGAAATTCCAAACAAAGTTTTTTAGGCATAACCAACTATTTTTTAAAAAATTTTCAAAATTCAGTAAATTACGTTAGAAATTCAAAACTAACTTCATTAGAACGGAAATCGCATGCTCTTTCTGATGGTCTATCTATTTTTGTCGTACACTTATTCGAAACTATTTTATTGAGAAATTAGTGCAAAAAATCAACCAAAACAACACAAAACATTAAATAAAAAAATTTCTAGATTAAATTTTAAAATTTCGGCTTCGAGGTGCATTCAATCACCATTACGACTACCTGTGTGCCAAATTTCAAGGTTGTAAGTGCGATAGATTCGTCTGGACATCGCACACAAACATTGCCTTTTATAAGTATAGATACAGGGTGCGTAGCCTCATGAAAAGTGTTTAAATTTGCAGGGATGAGATTGGTCAGAGAGCAAAAAGGAGGAAATCCAAAAATTCGTCAAAAAAGCATGCGGAAGGGACGATATCCAAAAATGCGACAAAAAGCATACAGAAGGGATTATTTACCAATTTTGCAGATACAATGAAATTTCTCACACTTCATAATAATTGCATTTCAAATATTTCGGAAGAAATGAATATGTGCCACATATTGTTCTCAAAACATAGTATTCTCCAAATTTCAGTTATGAAAAAAGATCCGGAGAAAATGCCATCCATACAAAGTACAAATAAAATTGCCTAATTTAACAGGTGCATAAAACTAGTATTTTAATGCATATCTGAGAAAAGAATTTACAAACATTTTCTGGCAAACATTCCTTTGATTGTCAAAGGACATTTCCTTCGTTTTGCAGAAGGCTCGCTTGTTTTTTGTTTCTTCACTGATTTTTCAGTGACATTCTCATTAATTGGATGCTTATTTGAAGAAGAAACTCTACTCTTTAAAATCTTGTGCATTTTCTTCAAATGGACATTTCTTTGTAATTTTGCTGATAGCTTCTTTGCTGCCTCTTTTGACAGCAACTTTTCATTTGAAGTACTTGGTTGTGTAACACACTTCTCCTTCCTTTTTAAAACCATTTCAGTCCTGTAACTATCTTTTGCCTCAGACATGAGGAAACGTAAACTTTTCGCGGGAAAAACTGGTTCAGATCGGAAAAAACGCGGATCCTCGAAACAGGGGTAAAAAGGCGGAAAAGGAGGAAAATTTTATAAAAAAAACACAAAAGGCGGAAATCCGCCAAAAGGCGGAAAAATCTCATCCCTGAATTTGAAAACCATTTTTAAGCACCTTAAAAGTGCTTAATTTTCTAAAGAAGTGCAAATAAAACATTTTTTTTTCCCCCCAGATGTTGAATACGATAAATCGAAAGCATAGTCATAAAGCTTTGTTTACCGGATGTATCAAGAAAGAAAACAGATGAAAGGGAAGAATTCGGGGAAGGAATGCAGGGCAAGATAGATCCAGGGGTGTCAACACATGTTAAGATAATGCTTCTAGTCTAATCAACGAAGGCATATAATGGGGGTGTAAAAAACATTAAATCATATAGTTTTGAAAATTGGTGCCTATGTTCGTGAGGGACTCCTGATGAACATGCTAAAAGTCCCCAGTCCTGGAGGGGGCAAGCTCGTGCCGCCATCTTGGATTTCATCCACTTTTTTTAATTTTTCTCTAATATCTCGAAAACTATTCAATTTTCAATTACATGAAATGCGACAAATTAATGATCGTAAAATTAGTTTGTGAGGTATTTAAGAGAAAATAAAGGGGAGATGAAATCCAAGATGGTAGCAAACTTTGAAGCCCATTATCTCTGAAACTATTAAAGCTAGAACAAAAATTAAAGCATGCTTTTGTAGGGAATTTTATGTTCTTTAATTTGTTGCAATACATGTTATTTGAAAGTTAACCTTTTGCATTCCAGCCTTATTCAATTCATATATTAAACGGCGCATTATCGGCGACAACGGAGTGCAAAGGGTTAAGTAGTTTTCGATATATTCAAGAAAAACTGAAAAAAAGGGGGATAAAATCCAAGATCGTGGCAAACTTTACCTCGGAAACTATTAAAGCTAAAAGAAAAATAAAAGCATTCATTTGTAGGGAATTATGCTCTTTAATTTGTTAAATCAATTGTAATTTGAAAACTGAATAGTTTGAGATATTCAAGAAAAACTAAAAAAAGGGGGATGAAATCCAAGATGGCGGCACGAGATCCCCCCCCCCTAGTGTGTTCATCAGGAGCTCCTCACGGACATGTGTACTAATTTTCAAACCCTTTGTTGACTGGACTGTTAATGGCCTCTTTTCCACTCCCTCTTTCTTCAACAATGGGCACTGCCATATACTGGAATGGTTATCCCTATGGGGCAAATTAACTAGTAATTCACTAATTTTAAGAAATGTTGAAAAAAGGTCAGATTTTTGTTGTTGACTTAGTTTTTGGTAATGTCAATTTGCATTATCATACCAAAAAGACATCCTTTATTTTACAACAGAAGATGTGCAAATACAGAAATAAATATTAAAAAACATATTTAAAATGTTTCAATAAAAACTATGTATTATTATAGAACAGTAAACATGCTATGCTTAGAAAATGAATAGACATATGTATGCATGCATGTCCAAATGTGCTTATTTGTACTTAATTTTTGTAGCAATTTCTCACTACACACCCTGATATAGTATTTAATGCTTTTTTATAACCATGTTTATTTTTTTTTCAGAAAAAGCATCCAGAAATCAGGCATGTAGATTTGGAAGTATTATAACTACTTCATTAAAACTGTAGAAATTTGTAAATAATTGTATTTATGCCATGTATTTTGTTTTTCAATGTAAGGGTGCTATTCTTACTGAACAATGCAAAAGCACACTACCTGTGAAGACAAGTTTTTAATTATGATTTGTACAATTTATGAAGTTATTTGTAGAATTGTGTGTTCAAAGTGTATTCTTATTTTTAGTAAATAAATACATATGCTTCAAGTTGTATGTTTATTACTGCCCAGGTCTAACAGTTCCTAAAGTCATGAATTTCTTCAATGTATTACATACAAAACATATTCCATATATATCAAGGGAAAGATGATCACTAAAAGCTCAAGGCCAGTAAAAAATAATAAATTCTTTATTTTTAATTTCAAAATTCATGATAAATATACAAGCAAAATTAAAAACAGATTTAGAATCAGTTTGATTTATAATAACAAAATCCAAAATTATATTAATGATACAGAGCAAGGAGTTGTTCAATCTGAGATGCAAAATAAGTCACATTTGTCATATAACGATGAATAATTTTTAAACAGAATTCTTTAACTTTAGGTACATAAAATAAAACTAATTCTTTAACTTCGAAAATAAAAGAATGTGAAGTCACTGCTACTTTTTCCACAACAGACTTAACATCCGATACAGAAAAGTATTCTACATGGATTCCCCATACAAAACCTATTAAAGCTATGAAACATACAGCTAAAATAATGTACATGAACTTTCGGATACAACTTGTACCTGCAAAACAAAATTAAAACTTTCTAAGAATATTGCATATAAACAGAAGATACATTAAAGTACTCAATTATATCAAATTTACAATTTTAAAACACTCGTGTTTAGCAACTGAAGACAAACTGAACAAATTTAAAGCATGTTAAATAGTTGAATGTGTTAAAATTTCTTACTGATAAAAATAAACACATTAACTGTATGACCTTAATTTGTCATAAAAGGTTTTGTATTCACAGTAACTTTTATTAAATTAAACTAGTTTTTAAGAACACATGTTAATCCTTTAAAAGACGTCCCCCCCCTTTTTTATTTGGATAGATTAGCATCTACTTTTTATAATATCTTATGATAATGTAAGCAACATTTATTATGGAAAATGAATAATAACTGTGTGGCACAGGATATCTTGAATAATGTGCCATTCCCTGGTGGAGACGAGAAGTGTGGTCATGTGAGGCCTCGAGATCCATATTTTTTCTATATGCACACCTCCGTTTTTTTTTTTTTTTTAAAATATTGTCACTTACTTTCCCCAACAAACGTAAATATTCTTTCAAATATATTCCTTTTATTACTTTATTTTCATATACCCGCCTCCGGTTTATTTTTTCTACAAATATTGTTACTAACTTCCCCCCAAAAACGTAAATCCCCTTTGAATCCTATATTGTTTAATTAAAATTTTTAAATCCAGCCTTTTAATTACTTTAAAGCTAATAACCCAGCATTTCTCAGGATCCACAATTTTTCATATGCCCGCCTGTTTTTTCTCCCTACAAATATTGTCACTAAGCTTCCCCAAGAAACGTAAATCTCTTGAAACCTCTCTTGCTGGATTAAAACTTTCAATTCTAGCCTTTTTACTACCTTAAAACAGTATGGTTTGAATGAAAACACAAGAATTCCTATGTTTATAAATTAAAACAGGTTAGCATAATATTTGTTTTGCACAAGAAAAAATTTTAAAAAACGATAAACGATTTAATAGTACACCAAACTGGATAAATTAAACACCAGAAAACAATTTTCGTCTTTCCCATATTTGAATAATAATGGAAAAAAAACATTGGTTAAAAAAAATTCAAAAAACATAAATTAACACTGTTCATTTTAGTAAACGATAAAAATGAATAAATATTTTCCCCAACAAACGTAAATGTTGCGAAATGAAACACTGTACAACAAAGAAAAAAATGCAGGAAAACGATTTTTTTTCAATGCTTATATCTCAAAACGCAGAAGCTCCCTATAAAAGAAAAAAATAAAACCTTTTATACAAACCAGATGCAAGAACAACCGATGTGACAGTTATAGGAGCTGCCGATAGATGGCGGCACAATATTTCCTTCATTCATTTAACACGTTTTTAATTAATATCTTTTTAACTAATCGCAATTTTGGAATTTAAATGGTCGAAATCGATTCCTTGGATTATTTCCCATCTTTTGGTACTTCCAGGATTCAGTGGTTCGTGAGAAGATAGCCGGACATAGATAGATACACGCTACGAATTTTAATGAATAATAATGTTTCAATTTTTAAAAACAGAATATAAAAATTTACTTGGCTAAAAATTTTGTATTTTAATATTGAATAAAATTGATACTCTACATCAGTGGTTCCCAACCTTTTTGGTTGTGTGGACCACTTGTGTAAAAAAATATTTTGAGGCCCACTAACTAAATATACAAGTACAAAAAAAATACAAACACATTTATATATATACAGGGTGTCCACACTTATTGTGGTCCAATAGCTAATTTCTAAACTGTAGACATATAGTTACAATTGGAAAAATGCTTTAAATAAAGGGAAGAATTATAATATATGTTTTTTGAGTGAATAAATATATTCCTGAAAAAGTTACGAAATCTAACTTTTTATGCTGTCCCTGTGTCCTATCAATCATATTTAGTAAAATATTTTTGTCACTCTAATATTTTAAACAAAAAAAAGTCCTACTCTTTTGAGACTAAAACTGACCGAGTTATGGAGCTTTGAATATCGCTGATTTAGACCACTTTGCACCATTTCAATAACCGTCTAGCAGACGATTCACCAATCAATGTGCAGCAGTTGCTCGACGAGGCCACTGATAGGTAAAAATCATGAAATTCAAAGCTCTGTAACTCGCTCAGTTTTAGTCTCGGAAGAGTGGGACTTTTTTTAGATAAAATTTTAGAGTGTCAAGAATATTTTACTAAATATGACTGATAGCACCGGGGAAACCGTTAAAAAGTTAGAATTCGTAATTTTTTCAAAAATATATTTAGTGACTAAAAAAACATAAAATATAATTCTTCCCTTCATTTAAAGCATTTTTTCCAATTGGAACTATACGTCTATCTCTAACAGTTTAGAAATTAGCTATTGGACCACGATAAGTGTGGCCACCCTGTATATTTGATGCCCTTATATGCTAGTAATTAGTGAAGCTTATTGTAAAAGGAATAAAAATATATTGTTTTATAAAGCAAGAAACAAGTGAAGACACTTGACGCTCCCCTAACTTCGACTCTTCACTAACATTTCATGGCCCATTAATACTATATCCGAGGCCCACAAGTGGGCCACGGCCCATGGGTTGGGAACCACTGCTCTACATCCTCTACTGATCCCAAATCCTGTTTTTGTGACTCTTAATAAAATTACAAAAATTGTTCTCTGATTCAGAGATTGAAAAAAAAAAGGATCAGTTATTTCAATTTCACAATTCCATTAAAAAAATGAATAATTCAAATTAGTAAACAGAAAACTAAATGTATTTTGTCACACCAAAAGGAGGACATTTGACCCTGACAGATTTAACATACATCAAACCACCACAGCCCAAAATGGATAGTGTGATGAATTTAAAAAGAGACCCCATTTGGCAAAAGTTCTTAAAATACATATGAATAATCTATTTAACATCTCAAAAAATGTCTTAAAAGTTTGAAATGCCACTGCAGTATATGCACAAAAATTGCCAAAAACACAACAGAACTGGAGAACCGAATGATTCAAGATGCCCCTCTCTTTTGTCATTAGAGTGGATTTAGCTGCTATTTTGAAGTTAAGTATATTGCCAGAGGGTTAGGGTACAATGAATAAATCGGAACCTTACTGTTAGTAGAACAAAATATATCTTGCATCCCATGTGTCACTGTTTCAGTGTTGGGTGGAAATTTGCAAAATTAACTTTTTTACTTTCTTGTATATGAAGTATACAAAGAGAAAGTATTGCAATCGTCAAAAATTTGGAACTCGAGATTTTCACGAATCTCCACGTTTTAGACCTCCCCGAGTCCGAAAAACACAATTTGGGAATTATGTCTGTGAACACGATAACTCGAAAACTATTAGAGCTACGGGGATGAAATTTGGTATGTGATCTTTACACATCATTTGTAGGTTTCTATCAAACTTTGGACAAAATCCGTCCACGGGAAATCTGTGTCTGTCCGCGGTCATGTGAACACTATAACTCAAAAATTGGAATAGATAGATGGATAAAATTTGGTACACAGTTTTATCATCATGAATGTAGGTCCGTATCAATTTCTGGCCCAAATCCGTCGAAGGGTTGATTGTCTGTCGGTCTGTATAATCGCATTTTTTAATCGCAATAACTTCTTAACAAAATTACTTAGATAAATAAAATTTGGTATGTGGCCTTCTTACCTTAATTGTAGATTTGTGTCCAATTTTTGTGTCAATCGGTTAAAAAAAGGCGTTCAAATTGCATAATTAATTTTTCTAATTCGATTCTCCTTGCGCATGCATACTGATAGCAATCTCTGTGCACGCGGAAGCTATGGAGCAAATTACGTCACTTTGTCCTTGAGCCAGCAAGAGTGGAATCGGTACGCATCTCTTTGAATTTGATTCTTTACCTAAATATTTTACAATCACTATAATCTACAATGAAAAACCTTCCACTAGTCATTGGATTCTGAGTTACAGTAGGTTCGAATTTTTTTTATCCACACGGGGGGAGGGGAAACAGCACCTTTTTGGGGAAGTATATGAGAAAGTTTAGGGGAGACCACTCCCACAGGTTTTTTTTTTTTTTTTTTATCAGTGCCGTGATTCTAAGTATGTTTTTGTTGAAAATCACAGATGGATAATTTTTCCATACTTATAAACTAACAAAAGTTCAGCAATTTCATTTGGAAAAATAGAGCAAGATTGAAATGTATATCTGGTTGGATAGAATTTTTCCTACTGCATATTCAATGAATAACATTGACATCAGAGATACACTCATATCATTCAAAACTTTTCAGAAAAACTAATTTAATTTCACAACAGAGTTCAAAATATTAAATACATATATGAATGCCTTATAATAAAAGCGATATCGTCATATTCTCAAAAAACTGGGAGTGTTCTCCCCTCAACTTTATTGTATACTGCCACATTACAGTACTTTTTGCATTTAGCTTCGTCATACAGTGAAGAGAATTGAGTATGCATTTTGGAACATCGTCTCTTCCCATCGACTGATTTTGGCCTAACTTTATAAACATCAACAAATTTGGTGTAAAGATTACATAATGAATTCCATCATTCTAACTCATTCTGTTTTTGAGTTAAGTTCACATAAACATAATTCCAAAAATGTATTTTTCGGACTCAAGAAGATCTAAAATGCAGAGATTTATCAAAATTTGGAAATAAAATTTTGGAGAATTATAATTTTATATAAGAAAAAAAAAGTAACTTTCAGTGTTATTTAAGATTGAATATAATAGGAATTTGGACCAAGAAAAAGATTAAATAGCTGCTGACATTTTTTCTTCCTTGATATCTTGCACATAAAATGAAAGAAAACTAATGAAAGGGTTTTGATTTTGTTCCAACTCATATTTTGAAAATCAATAAATATAAAAGAGCTTTTCTGTATACATATGTTCATTTTTTTCTTCTCTATACACGCCCAGACCTTTTGATTGACCGGGACCATATATTACACAGTGATGGATTAGCAAAAGTGGGAGCTAAAGCCATAAAAATTATTTTAAAATTCGAATTAGATTTTTATTTATTTAATGTTAAGTAGTTGCCTATTTTCCAAAATTTTCTTCATATATTCTCATTAAAGAACTAATTTCTATATCATTATATCATTGTAAAGTCCAGAATATCCCCATTCTAATAAGAGTAATTTTGAAGCTGCTGTTGAATTTTTCTGATTTTAAATTATTTTTTTTTTTTTTAAATTTCCAGAAATGCTTCTCTTTTACACAAGATACATGGCCGCGCAAGACGAAATATTACGCTTCCGTGTTTTATTCTATGAAACATCTGGGGGAAAAAAACGTTTTTATATTTTTTGTCTTTTGATGTTTTATTTTGCAATGTATAGGGTAAATTCTGTATATTATAATTGTACATTGTAAAATTATATTAGTTATTGTGAAGTATATTGTTTAAAAGTTTAAAATAAAAGTTCTTTTTCCAAACTTTTCACATTTTCATTCAAACCATACCGTTATAAGGTAATTAAAAGGCTAGATTTAAAAATTTAATTCAACAAAAAAGATTCAAAGAAGATTTATGTTTGTTGGGGAAAGTTAGTGACAATCTATATTATAAAAGCCATCCGAAATTGTTAACGCTTCAGGAATGTGGGCAACATGCCAAAAGAGATTCTTTCCGGAGGCAACAAAAAACTCAGAAAGCTTTTTTTTGTTGCGGTTTCCTGCTTTTTTTTATGCTGATTCATCCACACGGGGATAGTGATGATTTAATAGCAATTACAAAATTAATTTATTTCTTAATTTTCAGTGGATTTTTTTATGGGAGTTTAAAGCTTTCCTTTCTTTTTTTTTTTATGCCGAACTCTGTTAATATTAAAAAGAAGTTATGCTAGAATTAATTTTCTCTCATCAGTTCTGTTTTTCATGCTTTTTTTTTTTTTTTTAAGCACTCTGTCTACAAATTAGTAAATGGAATACTGTTTGGATTCTGAGTTATGACAGGGTTTTTTTTATATAAGTTCAGCATTTTATTTTTTGTTGATTCAGTGAGGACCAACTCCTTTGGAATTGATTTATTTTTCCACTTCTGGGAGATCTTTACTTCCATTTCAGTTAAAAAGGTTCTTTCTTCATACTTTATTTTGGAAATAAATATTTATATATTTTGTAAAACAAAAGTTAGTGTCAATTGATTCATCATTTCTGTTTTTTATGCTTTTTTCTATTTTTTAAACACTCTGCCAATGTGCATGAGATTTTCTTCTACAACTTTCCTTAATAAACCTGTGACAATCAGATCCGAGATATTGTTGGCAAGCTAAAAGCCAGTCTTAGATGGGCACAAATCTTCTAGTATTTATAGAAAAAGAAATGGAGAGGGGCATATAAAAAAATTTAGATCCCAATCAACACCAGGTTATCAGCTAGTATATATTAATTGTAAATTAACTGCCACAAGATCACATCAGAAGCATTATTTTTCTGGAAATCTATCTTGCTTTGCTACAGCAGCAGCAAATCAAAAAAGAAATTACCAGATGTAAATAGCTGCAATTTAGAATACTTTTTTGTAAAGTATAAAAGACATACCTTTGCCTTTGTTTGCCTTGAGCTGTTCATCTTCACTCTTATTCTGTAGATCTAAAATTATAAAAAAGATGCTTATAACAGCAGAAAAAAATCTAAAGTATGCACATCAAAGGAGGTTTAATTTAATAAATATTTTTGAACATCTAAAAATAAAAAAAAACTTCAACAAAAAACAATGCAAAAAAATCAAACCATATATATTATTAATATTTCTATCATTAATAATTGTCACTTTATCTACTTCTTCCGATCAGAAATAAAACAAGAATGAAAATATACGAAAGAAAAGTAAATAGTTTGTTTAAACGTTTTGATGAATCATCGTGCAACACAACATGAAAAATCAGAAATTATGGATCATAGTAAACTGGAACAAGATATCAGTAACAATATGGGATTAAACTAGCAAGACTCCAAAACAATCAACGATTTTCAAATCTAGTAAGGTAATGTCGGTATCCGAGTTACCATTTAGAATTGGTATGCAATTATTTCAACCTTCACATCAATTCCAACATGAAAATGTTGAGTTACTGCAAACTTAATACACACTAGTCACACCTCAACTACTTATATAATGGCATTTAGAAAGAAGTAAACTAGAACTGAAGCTTTCTATTTATTGAGATGCATGCATGTTTGAAATTTCAGTCAACTTCAAAATATGAATTTATTGATAAAAAATGCTTAATCTTACTTGAATTTCTTTCATGACTACTTTGAATGTCATTTTGTTGCAAATTCTGTGCTTCTCTTTTAGCCCTCGACTCAGCTTTTCTTTTCTCTTTTTCAAGTTTTTTTAATCTCCTCTGTTCCTCTAATTCTCGCTCAATTTTGGCTCTTTCAACAGCTTCTTTCTCTAAATGTGTCAAAAGGACAAAATTTAGTTGTGGTTTTACTTTAGTAGAAACACAATATAGCTAAACAATGAACAAAATTTATTTTTTAAACACCATTTGAAAGCAGTTTACGTGAACAGAAAAAACAAGTCATTTTAAGTGAAGTAGCTATTAGATGTCTCCAATTGCACATATAAAGTTTATCAATAAATAATATGTAAGAGCTTGAATAAAAGTAAGGGCAAATCATCTTTCTAAAATTGCAAAATACTTTTTGCTCCTTCAGAATTGTTATAATAAATATTAAAATGTATGTGCATCTTTTCCAAGATAAATGTTTAGATGGTTTCATGTGAAATTAGTATTAAAAAAATAAGAAATATCATTTCATTTATTATTGCACCTTATTTCAAATGATAAGAAAGAGAAATTATCATAAAATACACAATTTAAAGTGCAGAAAATTCAAAGAACTCTCGCCCCCCCCCCCCCCGCTTGCTTACAAAACTGAGGCTTATTTGAATATTAATGTTATTATGTATGCTATTAAGTTATTGCATTAGACAGTTTTGTAATTCACTCATTTCAAAAAACTATAATAGAATAATCCTCCAAAATTGGTAATAGTCACCTGCTTTGGCTACATGCCAAAGAGATTCAGATAGTCTACAAATTAACATACACACAGGATACTGTTTTGATTTTGTGACAATTTAATATGAAATAGGAGTTATACCAGAATTAATTTATTTTCCTAATATATTCTTTCAGTATTTTTTTGTTTATTTTGTGTATGCTTTTTTTCTCTGAGTGTTGGGAAACATTGAATCTTTTTTTCTAAATTATAGGATCTTCAAAGTATCTAACGGACATTATTGCTATTTCACAGGTGTTTTTTTTTAGCCGAGTTTATTAACAAAATAAAAGTAGTGTCAATTGATTCCATCAGTTCTGCTTTTCATGTTTTTTTATTTCTTAAGCACCCTGCCAATGTGCATGAAATTTTCTACTACAACTTTCGTTAGTAAATCTGTGACAATAAGATCCGAGATATTGTTGGCAAGCAAAAAACCCATCTTAAACAAGCACAAATCCTCTAGTTTCAAATAAAGCTCTAATAAAATACAATTTTATTTATTTTTTAAACTCTCGAGAAGCATTGTTTCCCAAAATACTGGAGAAGCTATATTGTGCAAATACATAACTCAGTAGCTAAAAAGTAGTTTTAAATCTTCACATTCATCATATTTCAATAAAAATATCCAATCAGTCTGAAAAATTTACTGCTGCTTCAGCTACATTGCCAGTATTCTTTCAAAATTTGACTTTACTTACCAAACCGGCAGCACTCTGAATTGTATTTAACTATATGGAATTTACTTAAAACTGGTTCTAAATAATTCCATTTCCATCAAAATTTTAAATGGGATATTTCAACACCAGATCATTGAAGAGTTAAGATTATTACAGTACAACCCCGGTTAACTAAACTAAAGGGGGCAAGAAGCTGTTTTGGATAACGATCTTTTCGGTTTAAAGCATGAATATCTATTACTATTTTGTATCCAATTAACAGTATGTAATTCTGAAATGTTTTGAGCATAAAACAAATTTAAAACTCTTTTTGTAGGCTACACCTATGTTCTTTATAAATGTTAACACTCGGTCGAGCACAATATTCGCACTATCGAGTTCGGGCTCAATGAGCCCGACAGGCATAGGTAAACAATATCGTAATTAATATTGATAATACCCATTACTTTTAATTTTATCATTCTAAAATTAATAATTGACCTTCTTGGGGAGGTTTAAAAGAAAACAATGGGGATATCGTTGCAAAAAAAATCTCACCTTCGTGATAATTTCCGTGCAGTACAGTATGTTTTCTGGATTTCCAATTTCAGAGGCATTTTGGATAACCTGGGTTTCGGTTAAACGGTGTTTTACTATACTTCAAAAATTATAACCCAACACTCAAAATACAGCATTTTAAAGGCTTAAATGTTTTAATCTTTAGCAATTTACCTCTAGCAGCTTTTAGTTTTTTCTGTCTTTCTCTTTCTAATTCAGATTCAATCGACTGCATATAAGCAACTACCTGAAAGTATTTAAAATAAACAAAACTATAAGAAATAAATACTTTTAATATTTGAAAAAACAGTTGAAAATTTATTAACATGCAAACATTCATTATTTAATATAAATTATTCATACTTGTAAAAATATAAATTAATATTGCAATGAATACAACACGTTTATTATTTAATTCAAACGCAATAATATTGCACATTGTTAAAATAGATTCTAAGTGCAAAATCATTAGGGTGGATCTGCCAATCAAATCAGAGAAACTGTATACAATTAGTGTGTTATGCATTAAGGACAACAAAAAATTAGCTTTAAAAATATTCTTTCTAAATATCTTTGTAGACAACTGATTGTTCTTAAAAAGAATATAAATATTGCAACTTCAAATTATGATTTAATATGAATAGCATGCAAATGCACTACCAAATAAACAGAAAATCAGTAGGACAGACACATGCAGCATACTCAATATTATAGAATCTGATTGTTTTATATGTATGTATAGTGTATCCAAATTGCTAGCTAATATATCAATTAACAAGCTATATATCAAAGGAATGTTTCTGGATTTCCTACACAAAATAAATTCTTAACATAAATTTTACCATTACCTCTACGGACTAATTGCTGTAAATGACTAAAAAAGAAAACTGCCATTCTACTAAAATAAGAATTTAGAAAGAAGAAACAAAAATCTATCTGTCAAAATATGAAAAACCGTATATACAGGGTGTCCACTCTTATCGTGGACCAATAGCTAGTTTCTAAACCATTAGAGATAGACATACAACTGAAAAAATGCTTTAAATGAAGGGAGGAATTTATATATATATGAAATGTTTTCGCTATTGTAGTCCTTGAAAATAAACACAGGCCGAGTAATTAACTAATTTCTTTTTATTATCGATAGGAGAGTGGTGAATATACGGCCATCTCTGTTTAGGTTACAAGCAAAAGTGCACAGAAAAATCCCTGTATTCTCTCGGATAAGGGAATAACATATGGACAAGTGATCAAAGTGAAGGGAATATTGGCGTTTTTTAATAAGTTACGTAGGCGTTTCAGGGAAAAAAGTCTGGTGCCAAAGAGACGCCGTCACGATTTTCTGTCGGCATGTGAAAGCGATCAAGTATTCTTTTAGTAATAAATATGCCAAAATGAGAGATTTAATATACCTCCAGCGCGGGAAAAGAACGAAACTGGAGTTTTAGAAAAGTGATTTTGGAATACATTAAGATTTTTAAATATATAATATTAGAATTTGGAATAAAATTAAGTGAGATTATTACATATACATATATCTATATATATATATTTGAGTGTCAATAAATATATTTCCGAAAAAGTTACAAATTCTAATTTTTTATATGGTCCTATCAGTCGTATTTAATACTAGCAGTACGCGCACCAGGACTTCAACAAAATGAAGAAGAAAAAAAAACGCCCACAATGACAAATGTTTTCAAAAGTTTTGAAAACAATCAAAACAAAAGATACACATTATTGATTTTCCCACTTATTTTTTTTCACAATAATGGCATTTTATTTGTAGAAAAGTTAATCCAAAACAATATTAAAAAACTGCAACATGAAAATTATTATACTGCAAGCAAAGTATGCGAGATGAATAAATACGTTAAGATACTGCCGAAAATAATAATCAGTCATTCAATTGAAGGTTATGACGTCACCTGCCCCTTCAACCAATCAAATTGCCAGCTGCATTCCAGAAAAGTGTGGCGGGAGAAAACTCGCTCGAGAAAAATAGCTTTCAACTGCCCAGGAAAAAATTAATTTTAAAAAAAAACAGGAAAAGATATTTTAACCATTCTTGTTTTAAATCCGACAGAAACATTCTAGTTATAAGCTGAAAAAAATTGAAAATAATAGTGTTATTAGAAAGTCGGATGCAACAAATTTAAAAACAAAAATAACATTTTGATGGCAAAACTGGCTATTTTTTTTAAAATTTCTCAAAATTCAGTAAATTATGTTAGAAATTCAAAACTAACTTCATTAGAATGGAAATCGCATGCTCTTTCCAATGGTGTATCTATTTTTGTCGTACAATTATTCGAAACCATTCTATTGAGAAATTAGTGCAAAAAAATCAACCAAATCAACACAAAACATTAAATAAAAAATTTTCTAGATTAAATTTTAAAATTTTGGCTTCAAGGCGCATTCAGTCAACATTACGACTACCTGTGTTCCAAATTTCATAGCTGTAAGTGCGATAGATTCGTCTGGACATCACAGACACACACATACACAAACATTGCCTTTTATAAGTATAGAAAATACTTTTCATACACAAACATTTTAAACAAAAGAAGTTCCACTCTTCTGCGACTAAAACTGACCAAGTTATAGAGCTGTGAATATCGCTGACTTAGACCACTTTACACCATTTCAATAGCCACTTCAAAGACGATCCACCAATCAATGCGGCTTCACGAGGACGCTGATTGGTTTAAAATTATGAAATTCAAAGCTCCATAACTCGGTCAGTTTTATTCACATAAGAGCAGAACTTTTTTTAAAAATGTTAGTATGTAAAGAAAATTTTACTAAATATGACTGATAGGACTGTATAAAAAATTAGAATTCATAACTTTATCAGAAATATATTTATTGATTCAAGAAACATAATTCTTCCTTCATTTAAGGCATTTTCCAATTGGAACTATATGTCTATCTCTAAGGGTTTAGAAATTAGCTATTGGACCATGATAAGACTGAACACTCTGTATATATGCAATAAAATATAGAGATTTTGGAGAAAATTCCAGTCGTAGAAATTAAGGAAGTTTTTTTATTGTAGTCAAAACAGTCCACTTGAAGATATAAGATTAATTTGACATTTTAAGTAGTTAAGGGATCTTCCGATCTATGATGCATGTCACCGGTGGCATATAAGGAAGGAAGAGAAAGAGCAAAAAGAGAGGTGATGTGTCCAAACTTTAAATACAGTCAAAAGGGGAATTTCCCAGATCAGATCTCGTGAAAAATGAAGATTCTCACGATTCTTTAAGTAGAAGTGCTTTTATCGTTGAAATAAAGTAGAAAAGTGTTTATATTTAAAAATGTAGTGGAGTTAAAAAGGATTTATTTTAAGAATTGGAAAAATTCTAATCTATTACATATATAATTAAAACTCGCACAAAAATTACAGCACTTGTCACATATGCTACTAACTCAAAAAACAGTACTTGGATACACTACTAACTTAAAACAGCCCTTGGGTAATTGCTTTGTTGGATATTGAAAAGCACATAATTAGTTCTCGCCAATCTTTGGCAACAAGGAAAGATGATAAAGTAGACAGACAAATATTATTACATATTATACAGCACCAGAAAGGAAATAATTTCAGATCTCAAAACTTCCTTACCTACATGATAACATCCGTTTTTCACAACATTTTACCAAGCATTAAACCATATAGGTATCAAACTGAATAAGCTTTATAGTAAAATGCATCAAAAAATAAACAGTAGCCGGAATATTCTCTTCTGCTCTTTAAATTTAAAACAAAAAAAAATTGTTTCAATTAGCATTTAAAAATCTTTATTTATTTTATTCTTAAAAATATCCGAGTAAGGAGCTTAACACTATCATACTTACTTTTTTTGCACACTCTTGACATTCCTTTTCATTTAGGCAATCTCCAGCTATATTTTTCAGTTTAGGTTCCAGGGGATTGTTTTTCAGGTCTAACCATTTCAAATTTTTTAGCCTGCTAAAACTAACAGGCAGATTAGTAATTTGATTTGCATACAGATCTAAATACTGTAGGTTACCAAGATTTCCAAAGTTAGCTGGAAGCTCCTGAATTTTATTCTTGCTCAGATCAATCTTCACTAAATGTGTTAATGTAGCAAAGTCATTCTATGTAAAAAAAAAAAAAAACATAATTAAGTAACCATAAAAACTAGTTAGTAATAAAGTTTTCAAGATCACATAAAAAACCAACTCGTTCATTCTCAAAACTAAAAGGCGTCCATCCATGCATCATAAGTTAAACAAGCTTAGTATTTTTTTTACACTACTCACAGTACAATAACTACAGCAGCCGAAATGCATTTTAAATTCTACATCATATTGGGCATGTGCATAAATGTTTGCTGTTTTATGAAGTCAAATAGACTTAATATTTTTATTAAACAAAATTTTTTTTAGTTATTCTTTATAACATTATTTTATCAGTCTATAAGCCTTTTAATTCTACTGAAAGAAAACCCACAAGACTTCTGGATATATAAAAAATAAAAGCAACAATTACCAGTCAAGTTCTCATCCACCCCCACCCCCCTTCTTACACTCAGAAGGAGTTCCGATAGCAAATTCTGGTTGATCCCAGTCCTGGTGGAATAAAACTCCTTAACCCTCTGAGGATGGCTGCATGCGTAAAGCTACGAGAAGCTGCTACAGCCGCATGACAGTCGTCCTCAAAGGGGTTAACAACTCAAACTAGGTTATTTCCTCTGCAAGGTAATTTGAACTCAGGTGAATAATTTGCAGTAATCTCCTATTATCTGGTTGGGCGATAATAAATAGTAATTGACAGCATCGCAGACATCCTAAATACAATGTGAGACTTTATTCAAGTGAAGGTCTGGTTTTCAAATTGTTCCTAATTGCTCACTTCCTACAAAACAATTATGCGCTAGACATTTTTAAGGAGGGCCCATTTTTCACACTTTATCAAGCAATAAAAAAAATGGATCACAAGCACATAAATTTTTTAGAGAAATATATATTCATATATGCTCAATCAAATTTTGAGGGGAAGTCTATGTGGTACTTATATATTCAGTTTATGCACCATTCCAGCAGCTGCAATTCTTTGTACAGCAATTGCATGGTGAATGTTTTATTTCTAGACAAAATCCCAATAAAAAGGATGTGAATCCAATTCAAGATTTCCTTACTAGAAGTCTCAAAGGCCTCCCAGAACTTCAGTGCTTCAATCACTGGTACGAAATTTGCTGAACTACACAACAAACAATGCTTCATATGCACTTTATCATCTAACAACATATTTACTTCATCGTAAATTCAGGAAAAATTTCAATATGAAAAATACTTCCTGTCAAAAAACAGAAATATCTATTTATTACTTTTCAAAAAAGGAGCATAAAGCATGTCATCTAAAAATAGCAAGAACATAAGCACATATCCAATATTTAAAGAGGGGTCAATAGATTTAACAATCCTCTAGAAACTTATCTTTAATGATTATATATATTTTAAGTTTAAAATTGAAGGGTTTAAAATCATGCATAATAGCTCATTATTGGAAGTGCCATCAGTTGTTCTTCACACCAATATGTCACATTTCAAATCTCTCCTTAGACTGGAAAAAAAGGAAATATAAAATGAATGAACAGAATATAGTGAGAACATATAGAGAGACACAAATTTGCCAGCCATTAACCCAACATAACTTATTTTTTTGTTGTTGAGATTCTAATAAAACTAGAATCTCAACATTTAGCAATTCAAGCTACATAATGCCAAACTGCACATTTGCTTTTATGAATCTTTGACTACACACAAAACAAAATTTCCTTTGACAGATATAAATCATTTTGCAGAAAGATTGACAATTGATCTTATACATTTCAGATTCTATAAGACCAACAGAAAAATAAAATACTGGTTTGTAACATTTTTCTCCTAAACTTTGAAGCAAGAATTACAGTAAAAGCTTAACTAACCGGCATGCTCGGGAAACTCCAATTTCTGGATACCTGAAAAGTCCGGATAGTTGAGCAGACGGGAAAAATGGGGGTGACGTAGATTGTAGCCTTTTTTTTTTTTTTTAAGATTTTTTCGGCCAAATAATTTGTCATTTTGAAACGTGCATTAAATAAAATTTTTAAGAATACTTCTGTATCTTCCATAACATTGTATTTACAAAACATATTATGAAGATTTTAGTTCAACATTGATGATTTAAAAAAAAAATCTGTAGCCGAATTTTTACCGTAAGTATATAGATTTTAAAAATGTAAACATATAAAAATAGCCGACGAAACTGAAAAATATTCTACTCAGAAAGCATAATAAAACTCTTAAGTAATCATAAACAAACCCCAGATTGAATATCAAAACTAATTATCTTTTAGAAGATTGCAAGGGTTATTATGTAATACGCGCACCTTCAATTCTCCTGCACTTGATATTACATAATCGGTATTTGGAGGGTAAATCAATAAAGGAAAAGAAAGAGATTTACTAATCTGGAGTAACCCCCCCCCCCATGAGCTTTTTTTACCGATTCTGTATCTTTACCTCTTTTTTTTGTTGTTGTCGATTTCGTTTTTAGGTCTTGTTTTTCGGCAAAAGGCGAGGACCTTACTTTTTTTGGGTTCTCACTTTTGCTTTACCCCCATAAAGCAAGTCTGTGTACGTCACAGTACTGTATATTGCTTTCTTTTCTTTTTTCCCTTCTACGCCCCTCCGTGCGGAGAGAACATTGCATTCCAGAAATAAATTGTCAGCAGGAATGGAACAGGGACACGCGCGCATATGAAAAACTTTAAGAACCAATTTTCTAATTTTTCCGGTTAGTTGAGCTTTCCGGATACTTGAATGCCGGATAATCGAGAGTTTACTGTATTGCGAAATGTCATGACTTCAAGAATAAGACAAAATATACAGACTGGATAATCAAAGAGTCTGTGGCATAGTTCAACTCAGAAAGAAAGCAAAACATGTGTGCCGACAGCCATATATAAAACAAGACAACAAAAATATTTATAACATACAGGGTGAACCAAAAGTCTTGCCCTGATTATAAAAATTCATTACAAAATAACCGTTTAAAACAATAATGCAACTTTTGTATCATTGGATAGGTCAGGTTTAGTAGTTTTTTTATGCAATAAATGGTGCGAGTGCTCCTTCAAGAGTGACTCAGGGGAACATTTGTAAGGAAGACATTTTTGGCCGAAATGGCATTATCGGTTTTCATTTTGCGATATACTATCATTTGTCACGAGAAGAAGAGATTTGTAAAGTTAACTAAAATTTATATAGATTAAAAAATGCATAATTTCTTTTCAGAAGGGAAGATAATGAAAAATATTTCACTTTCATAAAATAATTTAATAATGAGAAAAATTAGGTACTGCTTTCTTTAATTCATCAGATTTATAGTTCTATTTTTTTTCCTGTCTTGCACAAAATCATAGAGTCTATGGACTCTGTAGATTGTATTTATTGGTCTATCAGCATCATTATCATAAAAATTCATACAATAATGAATTCATCACAATTTTATATACAACTCTGACAGAATAATGTTTTATTCTCAAAAATAAAACTTACTTTAGTTTATAGTATGCAGTGTAATGAAACATTCATAAATACACAACAAATGAAATGAAAAAAATAAAATTTTATTAAGATAGAAACAATGATTATTTTAATTTTCAAAAAAATTTGCAAAAAAAAAAAAATTAAGGAAATAATGGCAAATTCAACTGCATTTCTAAATCTTGAGGGTACAAAATGTTCAAAGCATATTTTCGATTTAAACATTTAGCAACTATTTTAATTACATCATGTTTTCTTCTACAAGTTTGTAAAAAGCAAATCAGTAATCTAAAACATGTGCAACAAAAAATATTTATAAACTAAAAATAGTTTGATTTCTGCTCTTTTTTTTAAGCAAATGCATACATTTCATAAATTTATCTAGCAGCTGCTATCTACTCTTAAAGCCAGTCTTTTAAGAGAGAATTTTAAGAATGCAGTTTTAAACTTTGTTGCTAATATAATTATTGTATTTGAAATATACAGCTTATTATGAAAGAGGAGATTGAAGAGAAATTCAGAGTAAGATATTCTAGCAAAATCTTGAATACCTGGTGATTGAAATTCACCACAATGCATCAAATGGCAAACAAAACTTTAAAAAAGAATCTTTCTTGCATACCTTCTGATTTTATATATATTACCAACCATCATGTTCTTTTTATTAACAACAGAACATATACGTCACTCATATATTTCATTCTTTTGTACTTAATATTAAAGTGATTGGGTTCACTGTCATAATTAATTAGAAAATATAAAATGAATAATGTTTTATGTAATAGTTTCAAATATTTCCATTTGCACGGTCATTTTTAAGAATTCAAATTGATAAATATTTCTTATATTGTTCCCAAAAATTTACGAATGCATAGGCAATGCGCAACTCCCTCTTCTCTTACATAAACAGAAATTCGTATAAAATCACAAGGTAAATATATTAAATAGCTCAACATTAACTTACCGGTATCGATTGAATATGGTTGCAAGACAGATCCAAATGAGTTGCTTTAGATGCAGCAGCCTAGAAATATAAAAATACAGCAAATGTAGTAAAATTATGAAAAACTGTGTGTACGAGACAGAAATTAAAAAGCAATTTGTATCTTACCAACTCTTTCACAGGTATTTCCGTCAAAACATTTAAACTTAAATCGAGTTCGTGTCCCTCTACTTTATCCCTTAGAGACATTACAAAATAATTTGTTGATTTTCGTCAAATGCACACTATTTCTGTTTCTGAGAGAGAGAAATAATAACACGTCAACATAAACAAGAATTTCAAACACCGGGAGAAAACACTGAACAAAAATTATTTAAAAGAAGTGTAATTGTTTTGAGCACACAACATACAAATAAAAACAAGGCTTGATTGTCTTTGGGTTTTTACGAGTTTATTAAACGGATGCAAAATTATTACCATTAAAACCTAAATTTCTATTAACGTGCCAAATCGAAACACACAAGTAGTTATCACACAGTCAGCAGTGATGTGTCGTTCTGGATCCTTGTATCCGAGAGATCCTATATCCGTTCAGATTCAGATGCTTTCAATAATCACGATTTTGTCACAGTAGTTCAAAAGAAAGTTTATAATTGAAGAAAACTTGATATTCACTTAATATTTATGCATTTTTATTTTCAATAAATTTTGAAACATTAACACCTAATTTATGCCGAAAATGCAATTTTTCTTCATGTTATATTCCGAAGAAATAACTATCAGAACGAACCAATTCCGCGGATCCAAATCTATGGAAAGAACGGTTGCGAAAAAGTTCCTTAAATGGTTGAAGTAGTAGTAAGTACACGAACTTGCGGAAATTTTCTGGTTTTGTAATGACTAAAAAAGCGTAAAAACGTGTCTTCGGGGTCTATTCTGGTACCCCCGGTTGGGTTGGGCTCCGCACGTTAACAACGGAACCTAACCCAACTCCCAACCCACCGGGGGGACCAGAATAGACCCCTTGGTTTTATACTCTTATGACATGAATTTTCCGTTGGAGATAATTCTAGGGGGTCTATTCTGGTACCCCTGCTTCCCTAGTAGCACAAAGATATTGTACAATATTGTGCGATATAAGCAATATTGTACAATATCATATAATATTGAACAATATTGTGCAATATGTTGTGCTACGTGGGTTGGGAAGGGAGACGTCACTTTTCCCGTTATTAACGTGCGGAAAAAGTGACATCTCCCAACCCAACCGGGGGTACCAGAATGGACCCGTAGATCGTGACTGGGTTGGATAATTTTGACAACTCACTTATTACTCAACAATTTTATAAATTCTGTTGTATTTTTTTCGCATGCAATTCTCACTCCTATCATGCAGCCTAAGTTTACGGCAGGCAATTTAATTTCAATTTCTCCTATGTATTTTTTATATTAATATGTGTCCAATAAATATATTTGTCCTAAAATCAATATAAAAAATCACAATAACAATGGTAAAAAGATGTAATCCAATAATCGATTTGAATTTAACAATGATTTGATGCTAATGGTTCCTGCTTCAAGGGAATTGAACATAAATTTACGATCTCAGCCAATGGACGAGTTTCCATTGACTTTGCATCAGTGACGAAACAAGAGGAGGGCAACCGGGGTAGTTTCCCCGTGCACCTGCCGAGAGGGGGTGTCAGCCCAGGGGAGGTGAAAAATTTAGGAGAAAAATTAAAAAATAGCATAAAAAATATATAAAAATTATGTTTTACTTTTTATTTTCTGTTTAAATTCTAGACCGCAATCAAAACTAGTTGTAAAATTAAGATGTGTCTGTTAATTAAACCCAAGCAACGCCGGTGCAACGAGACGCAGGGAGCTGAAGGGTGTGACTGATGGATTCGCAGTGGCGTAACTAGGGCGGAGCAGGCAAGGCATGTGCCCTGGGCGCAGTTACCAAGGGGATGAAAATTAAGGAATGAATTAGTTGTGTTTAAGAAAAAGTTCGTTCTTTTTAGGCTCTTATTCCAAAGATTCTTAAAAATTAAAATAGTTTCAACAAAGTGTAGGAAAACCTAAGGGATGCAGTCTTTTTTACAACCCCGGAACCAGCTCAAGATGCGAAAAAATTACAAATAGAATTATGTTACAGAGAGTTGATGACTAAAACCTCATCTATAACTGAAAGTGGAAGCTCATTTCAAAGATTTGCGTCCTGGGGAGTGGGAGATAAATGCAGATGTGATTTAAAATAGATTAATCCCTTAGGGTTCTCGTGGTTTCTCACGGTATCCGATTTATACTGATTGGGTATCAGCTACTTCGGAAATTCGTGACAAATAATTAGCAGAAAAGTATTTCCTAGTATTCCAAAGCATTCCTAGTTTCAATAAGCAGAGAGTAAAGCACGGAAAAAATATATCAGATCCCGTTTACTTTCACGAACAGTGAGGGCCCTTTTAAAACAAAAAAAAAAAAAAAAAAAAACGTTTTGAAAGAATAAGTTTCAGAAGAAAACAAGAATCACCTTTCCAAAGATAAAGAGGGGAGAGGGGGCAATTTTGGTACTTGTCCTGGGAGCCATTGTATGTTGGTACTCCACTGTGGATTCGCGTAGGAATAATATGAGAACGCATCGCACTACAGCTTCCTTCCGCGTATACGCCTGTCCGGACTCCGGAAATGGGCTCATAATCAGCACCGAGGACTACAGAGAAACTCATGAGCTGTGAAACCCCTGTAAACTGCAGTGAGGGTAAGTCAGTATTATTTGACTTAAACGATCCAGGGATATCGCCAGAAAACTTAACTGATACGCAAAGGTGTTTTATAGTATCAAAACTGATGAATAAACTAGTAAATGAGCCTGACCTAAGTAATACTTACAGAGATGGTAGAAAACTATCAAAGGACTAATTTCACAAAGTTTTACCAAACGGTGAAAAAGTTAATCGGTTGTGGTTAATGTTAGGAAAATCTATGAACTCACTGTATTATTTACCATGCAAATTATTTGAGCATACTCAGTCAGAATCGAAATCATCCTTGGTTCGAAGAGAAGGTTTTACTAACTGGTAAAAAGTTGGAGAATGATTATCAGAACATGAAAATTCGTTAAACCATAAGAATTGCTTTTGTTCTTTGAAAAATCTAGAAGCATCCTTGGAAAAAAGAGGATTCGACAAAGATCTGCAGGATGAAATAGAAAAGGAGGAGAGTCACCGGAAGGCCGTTCTACAATCGATTTTCGACGTAATTTTACATGTGGCCACGCAAGGAAGTCCTCTTCGAGGTTCAAACGAAACACTAAATTTTTCAGATCCAAGATGTGGTAAATTTTTGAATACCATAGAACTTGTATCTCATTATCATCCTCCACTTCGGGAACATATCCTTCGCCATACAAAGGGTCAAGTTACATATTTTTCATCTAAAATTCAAAATGAATTTCTCAAGATAATTTCTAACAAAATAAGAGAACAAATCATGGAAGAGGCAGAGGAAGCCAAGTACTATGCTGTTATGTTTGATTGTACACCTGACGTCAGCCACCTTGAACAAATGTCTCAGGTTTTGAGATACGTGAGAGTGGTTGGAAATGTTCCTGAAATTACTGAAAGGCTCATAGACTTTTTTATCGTGAGAGACAAAACTGGCGTCGCATTCTCGGAGGAAATTTTGAAGAAAATTGAACAAGAAGGATTAGACATTAAGAATTGCCGAGGGCAGTCATACGATAACGGCCCAAATATGGCTGGTATATATCAGGAAATACAGGCACGTATTTCAAAACGTAACCCTTTGGCCAAATTTGTACCGCGGCCTGCTTATACACTGGATTTGGTTAGAGTAAATGCTGCAACAGCAGTATATGAAGTGGCAGGTTACTGCAGAACTGTTAATTGCCTTTACACATATTTTAGCACTTCTACTAATAGATAGGAGGTTTTATTAAAGTATTCACCACTGGCACTAAAAAAAGAAAGTGACTCTCGGTGGTCATCTCATAGAGAAGCTGTAACTGTGGTCCACAAAACTTGGACAAGATTGTAGAGGCTTTGAATCACTTGGCATTAGATACAGTATTAAGGCCTGAAAGGAAGTCTGGGACTGTTTCACTTTTGAAAAGTATTTAGTCTTTTGAATTTGTAGCTTTTACTTGCTTCTGGCAGAAAACATTTAAAAAATAGATATTGTCAGTAAAATGCTTCAAAAAGAGGACATAACCATTGTAGGGATGACGAATATTTGACGAACTGTTATTTTCTACGTAATATCAAAAAATCACAAATACCAGTGATGAATACTACTGTCAAAAAGGTGTGATTTAATCATTTGTAATTAAAAGTAAAATGTTTTTATTTTTTTTATTTGATTTTTTAATAAACTTTTCAAAGTTTTAGTTTATAGTTCTATATACTGACAATAGATGGCGCCATGAAAAGTTGCAGTTCTCTAGAACGTGAAACCACAAATACCAACTATTTCTTCCCTCGTATTACGTTTCTCTGTGATTCACATTTTTCTCCCCCAATCACTTTTTCCCCCAATAGCAGTTTCTACTGCTATTGGTCTTGTACGAGTGTCTTTCGGTGAATCATCCCTCTTGTTGTGATATGCGTTTTCGAATGATTGCATTAGGGATGTATAATCCACGATTTTTTGAGTAACAAATATTTTTGCTATTGCTATTTTTAAATATCTATTCCAAATAACTGTTATTTCAATCACACCTTTAATTTTCAAAAAGTCTTATTAAATATAAGTAAAGTGTTCTAAAAAAATTAAATAAAAAAGTATTATTCATTTTTAATGTACGTTCTATGTTGTTTTAATGTTTAGTTCTTTATACTGTCAACAGATGGCGCCAGCAAAAATTCTTTTGAAGGGGTGTTCAGAACGTCTAAGTTGTAATCAATCAAGACGCCCTTTGACGTCACAGTTCCCGTCTTTTACCAACATCCATATTGCTATTTCACACTTTCAGACCTTTCTATTGCTACTTCACAATTTCAGACCTTTCTATTGCTACTTCACAGTTTCAGACTTTTCTATTGCTACTTCACAGTTTCAGACACGTTATAGTGAAGAGCCACAGCTGAGCGATTCGATTGTACCAGGATCAAAACCGATAACTGCTTCCGATGCTATCTTATGTGTTGTCGTAACGTAACTGAAATTACTTGAATTTTGAGTTGCATGGAAATAGTTTATTTTTTAGTTGATTCTTCTGCAATGAATATATTTTTGTTTGTAACACATGGTATATATACTTTTTAAATAAATTACTGATAGCATAACGTGCTATGTGCTCTCTGTTTACTTTGGAATTAATTATGTAGCTTGCAAGATCAAACATATTTTTGATTGGCGATTTTTCTCTTTTTTTTTTCTTGTTGCCGATTTACTCATTATTTAGATTTAAAACGATGGAATGAACAAATAACTTAGATAAAAAAAAAACATTCTTTTCTTATTCAAGTGTATATATACATTAAATTTTTTTGTAAACTAATAATCTGATCAACGAAACATAATGCAATCAGTAAGTATTTAGCTATTCAGACAATCTTGGCTTGAGTTTTTAATGTAAACTTGTGTTTATTTTGCAGAAAGTATATACTTTTAAAGTGCTGTTCAGTTGAATTTCCATGCTTATAATAGGTTCATAAAGACTTGCCATTGCAATTGTCGATTTCCATGTCGTTGTTATAAAATTAGGCATTTTCCAAGATGTAATAGTGGTAGTTGATAACTGTATGTTTTACATATGCTATTTTAATGAAAGAAACTTTAGTAGAAAGCATAGATTATTGTACATTATTTATTTTATTACCTTATATGATGCGAGACGGTTTTGGCAGATTTATAAATTGTTTGTGTAATATTGTATTGTAAGTAAAGAATTGCTTCACAACTGAAGTATTTCAAATATAACTGCATTTATGTTTTTATATAACTGCAAGTAAAAATTGTATGGTTTTCCCCAAAAAACTAAACAGAATGAAGAGAGTTTAATTCAGTTGCATAATTTTTTTTGTTTTGTTTATATACTTGTTTTATAAACTGCACTTGCTTGGAAGAGAAAAAAAATTGTTTTGGAATGTATTTGCACTGAGTAACATACACCAGGAAGATCAGAATTACTCTCATTATTTGAAATTGAGTTGATAATAATACTATACTAAGAATGAAAAGTTTAGTTACCAGCAGACAGCATAAGTATTCCCTGTATATAAGTGTTTTGTTTTTTAAATACTTTTTTAAATGAAAATGTTTGCATTCTTGAATAACTTATTTCTACTATAAAAATAGATGGTGTGTATTTATTTTATATTGTTCAGCTTGCTTTGGTTTAGAAACTCGGAGATAAGGTATGGAGAAAGAAGAAAACCCTGTTTAAACCCAGCTAACAAGATGATCTGTTCATTTGTAATGGCATTTTTCTAATTGCCTTACATTTTAGTAGATTTTCTTGAAATGGCTGGATGCATCTCAGTATAATTTTCTGATATTACTGTATTTCAATCAGCTAATAGTATTTTTTTCTGATTAATTCCTTTAAATGTTTCATAATTATTGATCTTTTCTATATGTATGCCTGCTTTATCAAATTATATTGAATTTGCTTACCTAAGAAAAGTTAAATATAAGAAGTTGATTTTTTAAAAAGTATATTAAAGAAATTGAAGTTCCGTGTATTAAAATATTGGCTTTATGTAGAAACTTCACAACTCTGTTTTCTATTCATTATATGCTTTTATATTTTTATATAAAATATCTATGTTTCATTCAATATATATGATGCAAATTCAAGTATTTTATTTCATCATACAAATTTATGAACCTGCTATTTTATAGAAGCAGAATGAAATTAACACTAAATATTAGGAAAAGAAAAAGAATGTAAAATAAAAAGTTAAATTTTCTTTTTCAAATTTAAGTTAGCCATCTTTTTTTCTATTTAATTACCATTGAAGTTTTCAACAGTTTATTAAGCTATTGGAATTATTATTTTTATTTTAATGGATATTTTTTTACATAGGGTCAGGTGGGGTAAAGTGGTCATACATCAAATAAAATGCTATAACTTTGTAATGAATATTCGTATAAATGTAATCTTTTTTATTTTAGCTTTGAATAGTTAAGAACTAAGTTTAACATTCAAAATTATACTAATTGCAACACTTTAGTAGGAGAAAACACCCATTTTGTTTGTTCATGTAGCAGTTTGAAGTTGGAATACCCAATTGAACTTCTCTCCTACATTTTGTTTAACTAAGTTTTCATTAAATTAACTCTGCAGGAAGCTTCAGATAGATCTTAAGAATACTTCCTCATTAACAGATAAGCTGAATTAATTACAGATATTATTTTATAGTAATTTAAGTAAGATGGGGTAAAGTGGTCATAGGGATAGGCTTAACATGCATCACTGTTTTAAAATTTCTTAAGCTTAAATTATTAGACAGGTGTTAGTTAAATATTAATTTAAGATATGTTACAGATTATAATTAAAGATATGAAACTGGGTAACCCCAATTTTTGTACCAAAACCATCACATAACGCATATAAGAAATCAGCCAATTGCAAAAAAGGATGTACTTTTTAGTACATAAGCAAATTATTTCATGCTACCTTTTTATTCTTTACAAAGAAGCTCATGTATATGAGCAATAGACTAAAGGTAGTGCAAAAATAGACTAAAGGTAAAGGCTTTAAGTATCCAATTTTCTTTAGATTTGCAAAAACCTGTTCTTTTAATTTATGATGGGCACTGAAGTTGCATGACTTATGGAACTGCAAAAAAGGCCATGCATTAATTGCACTAGAATTTATGTATAATTGCACTCTAAAAAATTTGACATGAGCTGTACTTACAATTCTATAACCACCTGTTTCATCTATACATGAAGTGGCAATATAGAATTCAAGAGAAAAAAGAAAACAAGTTCAAAAACAATAATGAAGGTTTGACTGAAGAAATTAGTAATAAAAAACTACAAAAAAGAAAGAGATGCAAGAAAACAGATAAAAACATGCAAGGAAAAACTTGATAAAAAGCAGAAGATGTCTTATTCAGTCAAGTGAATTCACAATTGCAGATAATCAATTATCACAGTTTTTCTGTGAGATCTTGGCAAAATATGATGGGGGGATCAATCAAAGGGCTTATTGGACAGGTTTCTGATAAAATAGGAGATTTTCTGTCAATAAAATATCTAAAACTTCAGACTATTACACCTCTCCTGAAAATCATAACATTGTTCGAATTGAAGAGACAGATATCCTTAAAATTCTTGATGAGCCAACTTTTAATCATAGGTTATTAAAAATGTATAATTTGATCAAATAAACTGATTTTCTTTTAAAGTTGAAACTATATTGAGTTTTGTTATATATTTTTTTAAAAACTTACTTACTTATTTTACTTACTTAAACTTGCTTACTTATATTAGGTTTTTATGATTATTTTTAATTACCACTTTACCCCACCCCATGGGGTAAAGTGGTCATAAAAACATGACAAATAGAAATTGTCATAAAATTGTTAAAATCAATTATTTTTTCCCCAAATTTTAATGCAATGTGTTCTTCAATAATGTAATGTAAAATAACAACAAAAAAATATTAAGTATTTTAACAAATTCTTATATTTATAATCCACCTAAGTTAAAAAAATGTGGATTTTATGACCACTTTACCCCACCTAACCCTATTAAAGCAATTTTTCAACCAAAAATTTCATTTCTATGTTTTTCTTAGTAATAAAATATGCTGTTTTCCATTTAAATGTGTTTTTTAGAGTTTTCAGTTGCAATTTTATATGTATTTATGCATATGCATGTAATAAAGG
>BGPR01015143.1:21192-37410 GCA_013235015.1 Araneus ventricosus
TTCTGTTCACTTTCGGCTTAAAACTTAAACGAAGATGTACGTACATTCCGTTACTCTCCGATAAATAAAATGGAAATTAGAATTTACTCGGCCTGCTGTTTTGTTTTAACGACTACAATTACGAAAACATTTCATATATATATATATATATATCCTATACTAAAAAGTCATAATTAGAATAATAAAACCAAAATTAAAACAAAATCTAAAGAATTGAAAATACTATAGATACCATGAACAAAAAATTAAGTTTAAACATTTATATGTCAGCATGTAAAAAAACTCTTGTTGTTATTAAAAGTATTGAAAAAGGCAACCCAAGTATATGGAGTTTTCAACAATTAATATAGCAGCTTGGCTGTGGACAAGCTTTAGCCAGGTTAAATTAATTTTGCTGAACAAACCATCCCTGTTACTAAAGTTGTTGAAAAAACAAACAGGGTAATTTATCCTAAAATGAAAGTTAGAAAGAAAAATCATAAACTAACCCTAACAATAAAACATAACTGTATAGAAAGGACTAAAATTCAAGATAAAATGGAGTTTCACCCATCCTGTTTCACAGAAAGCTGATAACGAGATGTAACTTTCATCAAAGGTTATGGTTTAATGTGCATAATATTTACATGCATTTTCGTAAACATAGCACAAATATTCGGGAAGATATAAATGTTTCTTTAAAAAATCCCAAATTTTTCCGCAAATATTTTGCTTATAACATGCAGAGTTTTTATTCAAATTATTCGAAATTTGCAGAACACTCGACAATATGTTACAGAAGTATTGTATTAACCTTTAAAGTAAATACGTTGAATATTACAGGAAATATGAGTGTTTGTACTAAAACATTTTTTACTGCTCATGTGCGAGACGCAGCGGAATTTTTCTTTCATAACTTCAAATCCAGATATATACAGCAACTTTAAAAAGAAATTCCAGTTGAATTCGATTAAAATTCAGAAAGCTGTCGGCATTTCAGTGAGGTGAATTTCAATTTCTCTTTATGAGAAGCTAAATGATGAGGGTTCTTGCACTAACTGATATTATTTCGGAGTACAATATATCTTTCCAGAAAAGTCACAGTTTCATTACTTTTTTTTTATCAATGATAAAAAAAGCAATTTTTTTTTATAAAAAAAAAGTGTGGAGTAAAACCGGGTGCATGTGTTAACGTTATGGGAAATCAGGAAAACTCTATTTTCAGTGGAAAAGTGGCAATCATTATTATTTTATATGACAATTTAAGAATATTAGTTACAAAATTCACACGTAAAGCAGTTGTCTTCTTCCTCCGCGCCACTGCAGCTTTCGTGGGCACTCAGCTAAGACAGTTTTTGCATGGGATTAATCCTTAATCTTTATTTAAATTAGAAAATACACCATTAAAATATAAACAATCAACATCTGATGTGTTTTTATCGTCTTTATCGGAGGAATCATCAATACTGACTGTCCCGGTCTTACGCCACTTGCAGTACCCGGTTTTACCTCGACTGCAGAGGTTATAAAAAACAAAATAGAACCGCGCAATTATTGGAGTAAATCCTTATTGTTTGATAGAGTATAAATCCTCAGTAAACGTATAATAAGCTGGACTAAATATAATTTTTATAACTGTAATGATTGCTAAATAAGGACAGTTTAAAAAAAGAACATTAGAGAGCTGGCGTCTTAAAACAAATAAACCTTCACACAATGAATTCATGAGCTACAACACGTCTCTATGACTGTTCTTTTTTCTTGACTAGTAGAGTGTAATTCAGTATCTGTCCATTATAAAAGAGAACTAATATTGCCAGAATCGAGGGTACCCGGTTTCACCCCACTCTTCCTTACTTCTCGGTTTCAGCAATTATTTTCATTAATGAAAAGAAATGAGTCTCCTGTAAGAACAAAGACTACGGACATTCATATTGCATCAGTTTTTAGAGTAGTCACTGCGAACAAGAAATCTCCGAAGTAGGAAAGATGATAGCAGAGAAGGGATGCCAAGTAGAATTGGGTTGATACCAGGTTTTGCTGTATTAGGTACAAGTTGATACTGATACGCGCTGGTACCTGATATTTTTACTTGATACTTTTGAATCTGATACAGCCGATAACCGATCCTTTCCTGTCGGTGCAGAACTGGGTAGTCGACAATCGGGTCCCGGAACTGTATCATTCTGATATTTGTATCATATGATACTTCTATCAATCTGATATTTTTGTATCATATGATATTTTTGAATCATATGATATTTTTGTATCAATCTGATATTTATGTAATATATGATACTTGTATCAATCTAATATTTTTTATCATATGATATTTTTGTATCAATCTGATATTTATGTAACATATGATACTTGTATCAATCTGATACTTTTTATTATATGATATTTTCTATCAATCTGATATTTATGTAACATATGATACTTGTATCAATCTGATATTTTTTTATCATATGATATTTTTGTATCAATCTGATATTTTTGTATCAATCTGATATTTATGTAACATATGATACTTGCATCAATCTGATTTTTTTTATCATATGATATTTTTGCATCAATTTGATATTTATGTAACATATGATACTTGCATCAATCTGATATTTTTTTATCATATGATGCTTGTATCATATGATTCTTTCTTATCAGCCGACCGAAAAGGAACGCAACGGAAGCAATTACTTATCGTTATAATTCGAGTCAGAGAACTGATACCGAGTACCTGATACTTTTCTTCTGTATCATTTAGGTGTATCTGATACTTTTGCGTACCTGAAACGAAGTATCAAGTTGATACAGTATCACCCAACCCTAATGCCAAGCGTCAGGAAGAAATCATTATCTTCGCCGGGTTTTTTTTTTCCCTTTTCTTTTTCTTATACAGTGTTTTCGAAATAAACCTACGTTTCTTTAAAAATTGAAGGATATCTTTTCAGCCCATATAAACTTAGACTTTGTTTATATGACCCATGATAGACTAGAGTTTGGCGTCCTTTATCTAATGGTTACTGTGTAAAGTATTTTCATACAATAGTTTAAGTAAGAAATATATTATAAGAAAATTACGTCGAAGGACATGATCTGCAGAAATTCAAACAGAAAAAGCAGAAAAAACACCTTATTTTTAACATTATGCAGTTTGAAATATCCCTATTATTTAAAAAATATCAAGGTACAGATTCTTCTTAAAAAGTAAAAGGATCTTTTATCAGAATTTTATTAAAATCATACTGTTTAAATATATATTGTGAAGATTATGAAGAATTTATATTATTAATACCAAATAATAATTCAAATTCTGTGTCATCAAATTCATTATTCAGAAGAAATTGATTCATTCCAGAATTATTTTCTTCTTGTAATTTAATGTCTTACGAATTGTTTTAGTTTTTAACAAGATACTGCTGTTCTGCCTTCAATCCTTTTTAGTAATTTTTGCAACATTTTTCAAAAATTGAAAATAATTTTCCCCTAAAATTGTAATACTCAGTAAAATGTAATCGTAACGTACGAAATGTAGGATAGGGTGTACCACGAAAAACTGTTTTTTGAAATTCAAAATTTGAAATCGATAAATAGTTGTCACTAGGGTCACATATTTACCAAAAACGTTTTAGCGAAATCGGAAAAATATTTACTTGTATTTGCGATTCCACTAAATGATATTTTCGCTATTTCGAAAAGCTTTACTGCTAAATAGACTAGAAATAAATAATTGTTATTAACCTAAAGGATTCGTTGAAAATTGAAAAATATGCTATTTGGCAGAAAAATTAAGGTTTTCATGTAGATTCCGGGATACCTGCATTTTGCATGACAGATATAATATTTAACTTCACATTTTTGTACTTAAATATAAAGCAAATTTTTGTTTTCAAATTGAAAATTCACATTTTCGACAAAAAATTTCAAACTTTAGGCCCTTTCTGGGAGACCTAAATATTTTTCAATTTGGCTAAAACGTTTTTTGGTAAATATGTGATCATAGTGACAGCTTTTTATCGACATCGAATTTTGAATTTCAAATAAAAGTTTTTCGTGATACACCCTAATGTAGGAGTTTATTTGTCTTCGGGATACAATTAATTAATAATTAAGAATTATACAATTAATTAATTTAGAAAACTGTTCTTTTGAGAAATAATTCGAATTCATTTCCATCCCGCCCAGAAAAAGACTCTTTCCAATAAGTCACTCATGCCCAGTGACTATGCAACTTGAAACCAGCTACTGAAATTAATTTTTACCGCAGTCATGATCTCATCGCTGAGCAGCATCTCGATGTGGGGTTGATCTCCTCTTGAAAACGATACACCATCCGGTTTCTCCAGGATCTCCACGTTAAATACGGCCAGGACTGGTGTGTAGTTGCCATTTCCAATTTCCTTGGTGAAAAACTCAATTGTTAAATCCATCCCATCCGTTTGGGGCAGTGTGATTTCCAGAAGGTACTTCAAGTAACCACCTGTCTCCATATTCTCGGCCTCTCCCGTCACCAGAGTGAAGTTGAATTCTGTGTTGTAGTTTTTATTTTCAGTCTGAAAGACATAAAAATGTGTTTAGAAGCAGAAATACAAAAAGAATTTGTTCTGATTAAAAAATACATAAAATTGAAGACTAAAAGTGGCATAAGACGTAAGCACTGTAATATTCGTAACAAATAAAAAATGTATATTCGTAGAATTATTAAAATATGTAGAGAAAAGAAATTAATTAGATAAAAAATCGTTTGGTCATAAAAGAAATTAATTTTTAAACATCGTTTGGCTGAAAAAGAAATTAATTAAAAATATCGTTTGGCATAATTCTTTTCTAAAGGTTATAAAAATAGTGTGGCAACGAGATATTTGTCTTTTGCTGACATTGCCTAGCAACGGAAAAGAATAATGAAGAATTGAACGTGGAATCCGATGTAAGTCAGGGATGTAACGTTTGTGATGTAAGTTTGTGTATTTGTTTTACATGTTTGTGCTGTGGTAGACGTCCAATAAACATATTATTTTTGATAAAGAAGGCTCTACGATGCTTCATATTATGCTGAAATACATCACAGCACCAAGAAAAAAAATTCAAATACCGTTTTTCACTTTGGAGTGTCAAATGAGCAACGCTTTATAATGTGATAAAGATTAAAAATATCTGGTAGTCCTTCAAGTAGTTCAAAAGAACTTGTAAAGAGGTCGCTGGTGTGAACGTTCATACGGCTGGTGTAAGCAGTTTCTTATGATTTCCCAATATTTTCGCTTTTGGCACTTACAAAGTTTACCACTTTTAATCCTCAATTGCTGGCCTATTCTGCTCTAAATTTAGCCAATATATAATTTCGTATCATTAATAAGAAATATAGATACAACTAGATACAGTTATGCGATCGTGAAGAAACCACCATTTTGTGTATTTCGAGTTCCCAATTTCAACTGTGCATGTGTAGTTTGCAATGAAAAATTGAAAGCAATCCGTTTCTTAACAGGCTACTTATGCTGACGTAACCAGTTTTAGAGAGATGTAGTATTGGAAGCTTCTCTGCAACTTTTTTTTAAAACAACTGTAACTCAAAATGTGTTTTATGGAGAGGGTTCTCTTTGGTAGAACTGCCTCCAGTTATGTCCATTCATTTAGCACTTAAATTCTAAAAACTGCATTATCTATACTTATAAAAGGCAATGTTTGTGTGCGTGCGTGTGTGTGTGTGTCTGCGATGTCCAGACGAATCTATCGCACTTACAGCCAAGAAATTTGGCAGACAGGTAGTCGTTATGGTGACTGAATGTACCTCGAAGCCGGAATTTTAAAATTTAATCTAGAAATTTTTTTATTTAATATTTTGTGTTGTTTTGTGTGATTTTTCGCACTCATTTCTCAATAGCATAGCTTCGAATAATTGTACGAAAAAAAAACAGTTACACCATCGGAAAGAACAAACGATTTCCGTTCTAATGAAGTTTGTTTTGTACGTCTAACATAATTTATTGAATTTTGAGAAATTTTTGAAAAATAGTCAGTTCTATGGTAATTTTTAATAAAGATTTCTTCAAATTATCGCATCTGACGTTCTAACATCGCTATAATTTTCATTTTTTTTCAGCTTATAACTGGAACGTTTCTGTCGGATTTAAAACAAGAACTGTTAAAATATCTTTTTTCCGTTTTTTAAAAATTAATTTCTCCATGATGAGTTCAAACAGTTTTTTGCTAGCGATATTTAGCATCGAGAGTTTATCCGCACGAGTGACCTTCCTCCCGGAAGGTGACGCAATACGCTTTCATTCCCGGCATGCATTTCTACAATCCGATGTGTATCTTTTGTTTTGATTTTGTTTTCAAAATTTTTTCGTGTCATTGGTGGGCATTCTTTTTTCCCATTTTGTTGAAGTCCTTATTCCACGGGCAACGCTGTGCGCGTACTGCTAGTCTATAATATAATCATCGTCCGAAGTCGCTAACGCTCAGGAAAGTGGGCGGGGCTACGTACCAAAAGTGGCTCGCCCAGAAGGGAAGACTTTTTTTCTTAGAAGTCGGAGCAGGGGAACAGAGATTTCTTAGAATTTGCCGCGGTTTTCGAGAGGGGAAGTGAATTTCCCTTATCTTTGAAAGAGGAAGCGTTCAAGCATTGTTGGTAAACAAAATGGATAGAGAAGATCCAACTGCAAGGAAACGAAGGTTGGCAAGAGAGAGATTTGCACGATGGAGGGCGAGACAAAGCCATCTATAATATAATTATCGTCCGAAGACTCTAATGCTCAGGAAAGTGGGCGGGGCTACGTACCAAAAGTGGCTCGCCCAGAAGGGAAGACTTCTTTTCTTAGAAGTCGGAGCAGGGGAACTAAGATTCCTTAGAATTCGCCGCGGTTTTCGAGAGGGGAAGTGAATTTCCCTTATCTTTGAAAGAGGAAGCTTTCAAGCATTGTTGGTAAACAAAATGGATAGAGAAGATCCAACTGCAAGGAAACGAAGGTTGGCAAGAGAGAGATTTGCACGATGGAGGGCGAGACAAAGCCAAGAGACATTAAACAGGATGCGAGCTGCAGATAATGAATACCATCGTAGAAGGAGAGATGGAGAATCTCAAGAAGAAACGGCAAAAACGCCTTGCATTTTTCTTTCAGATTACCGTGAACGTATTCATCAGCAACAAAAAGTCACGGATACTGTAAATCAATCTGTTTATGTTTTTGAAATTCAAGTTGGAACATAGCACTGTCAGTTGATTGATCAGTTCTGTTTTTCATGCTTTATTTTTATTTCTTAAGCATTCTAGCAATCTGCATGAGATTTTCTTCAACAACTTTCGTTAGTAAATCTGTGACAATCATATCTGAGATATTATTGGCAAGCTAAAAGCCCGTCTTAGACGGTCACAAATCTTCTATTTTTTTCATAATGCTGACTGTTCGTTTCGTTAATTTGTAGCTTTTCAAAGATATGAGCGTAGTGACTTCAGATTAATATACATTTTGAAAATAATATGTTAACCCTTCCCTGGCCTATGATGCCATTTGGCATAACCAAAATAACGTACTTTTCTATGCATTCCCGCTTTTAATTTGATCTGGAGAGAGTTTCATGGGTCTTAGATGTCTTCATGGTCTGGATACATTAATGAATGAATAATTATAATTAACTAATTAGTTCAGAAACTAAATCTATAATGAATTAAACATTTTAAATATGACATACTTTTAAGTTTTTTTTCAATTTTTAATTTATTTTATTTTACTAACAAATTATAGGTTAACGCTTATCATAAACCAGCAATAAAAAACATTAAGAAATTTGGTTTCAACGTTCTAGATTGTTACATTCCGTAACATAATATAAATTAACGTATTCCATTTGTTTTTCATTATCATTAATCTTCTAATAATAATGCAATAATATACAATCATATTATCTTCTTAATATAATCTTATAATTTACAATCAAATAAGAAGTTCTACTTTAACATTGTTTACCTACTCAATATTTGCAAAATGAGCCATTTCGATGAAATGCAAAAAACAACTGATTTTCAGATAATTGTGATTTCGAAATCAGTTGTGTTTCTACTGAATTACTCGATAATTTTGCGTAATCCAGTCTTTGATTTGGTTATTTTTGTAACAGTTGATGATCTAATATTTTGTAATTATTTATCAACAATAAAATTCAAGCAATTGCGATGTTGTAAAACTTGACTTGATTTTGTTTAAATTAGATTACTTTTTTGAAATGCTATCTAATTTATAGACAATAGATCCATATAATGAAGGTTACATTGCTGAAATTGTGAAATCGATTCTAGCGAAAAACGTTTTTTCGCTGGTGACGAATGACATTAAATTGGAATCTGATGACGATGAAGAAATACAATGATTTCTTCAGTCTTTGTCTAGAAATATTTGCTTGGAGCTTAGGCTTATTCCTCATAGACTTTAAAATTTCAGCAAAATTTGGATTTGATAAATGTGCTGCACTTTCATGAATATTTGATTTTATAGAGCAATAAGTGTTAGCATGAGTGTAATTAATTCATCAAATTTATTTGTCGTTAAAAATGAACTATATGAAACTGCACTTAATTCATAAATGAGACAGATAAAAAAATTAAATGTTTAATAAAAATGATACCCACCCGAAAAAAGCATGTTAAAGAGCAAGATTAATTTTTTATTACTAATCTACTATAATCGTGTTAACTAACTGTAGATTTAAGTTTGCACCATTCCATTCCATCATCTGCAAAGCGTTTGCATCCAAGATGTTGTTTTAGTGGACCAAACAGATGAAAATCAGTTGGGGCTAAGTCTGGTAGGTTAGTGCTACAGCATCCACCTTACAGCCCAGACTTAGCCCCAAGCGATTTTCATCTGACGACGAGAATGTGATGATGACGACGTTCAACACGAAGTCTTACTGTGCACGAGTCAGTAACCCAAAGAATTTTATGCAGCTGGAATTGGGGCGCTGATAAAACGATGGGATAAGTGCATCAACATTGGTGGAGATTATGTTGAAAAATAAAATATGTTTCCAAGTGATTATCATGATAAATTATTTTTTTCTCATCTTTTGTGACTTACTTAATGACTTACCCTCATACATACACTTTCTGCGCATTGATAACTGCCCTTTTTGCTCTGGTTTTAACTGCCGCGACGACGTATGGCCGGCGCCGTCCGCTAATATGACCATGGCTTCGAATATTCTAAAAAATCATCTAATATGTAAAAAAAACCCGATTGGCTTTAACCCGAAACTATGATCCTGAAATAAAGAAAGCTTACTTTCATCATCTGTGAAATTCATTGAAAATGCCTCTCCAAATCTTAAAAATTTGCTGTCCTGTCATCTCATGTATATATTTCAAAAATAAAATACAGTAGAGTCTCGATAATTCGAGTCTCGATAGTTCGAGTTTTCCGTAAATCCGAGTTAGTGAAAAAATAAGTTTAGCTCCCAAATAATGACCAACACGTGAAAGAATTACTGCATCTGGTTTTTATTGTTGTTCGACGGGTCATATGTCCACTGTGTACCCTGAAGCCACCAAAGAAATGCCCCCTCCCGAATAAAACGGGACATATATAAGATCGGTATATAGGAGCAATGTGTTTAAACAAAAAACAATTGACAATTATTTTAAGATATAATTAACCTGTTGCTATCGGCAGTAATGTAATAATATGTAAGTCCATTTTTCATTTAAATATACTGCACTGAAATTTAAAAATTACTTTTTATTTCCATTTATTTATTTATTAAATTTTATGGTTTCGATGATTCGAGTTTTTGATAGTTCGAGGTAGGCTCGGTCCCGTCCACCTCGAATTATCGAGACTCTACTGTACTGTGTATAAAACTGAAAATTATATATTAACTTTTTTGAGAGGGGGGCGCAGAATATGCTTTGGTCTAGCGTGTAGAAATGCGTAAAACAGGCCTTGCCCCCAAATGTTAAACAGTGAAATATGATAAGGCGAAACCTACACTTCTTTTCGACCTCGGCAAGGTGTCTTCGTCGTCCCCAAGCCAGGTGAGAACATTCTGCTGTAACACTTTGGCCAAGTGATGATGAAGGTCGTCTATCACAACCCTCAGCTGGAAAGAGAGAGAAATAAATTGAATCAAAACAGTTTTTAAAGATGCGCTTTTTTTAGAATACTAAAAAGTAGATTTTTTATTTTATTTCAACTATCTTCTTCTTTTTAATTGTTCATTTATAATTCATTGTTATAAACACTATAATAGCCTCAGTGGAAGATTATCAATAGCTTCAAAAACCCTAAAGCTCGCTCTCATCAAAATCTTATAGTCTGATAATTTTCAATATCCTTAGAAATGTAGTAGTAGTTAAGTGCGTATTTTACTCAGACCTTCAGAACTGTTTACTGTGATCAGTCTCTTCAGTTTTTTGCATTTTTGGTGCACCCGGTCTTTTATACACGACTAAGAAATGAACAGCTTTTATTATTGTTACTAGAAAATCACCCGTCATGGTATGACGAGTACAAATTGCATCATCATTCTAGAGATTTCCCGTCAAATCTGACGTGTTTAAATAGATATACATGCGAGAGAAATGTTTAACATTGATTAAAAACAAAATAAACATCTGTATTATGACAGGAAACATTTTTTTATTTACATATTTCTTTATTCAAAAAACCTCTTGGTAAACAACATTCAGTGTGAAGTATTTTTCGTTGTCTAACAATTTTCCTCGTACTTCAGATGTCTTTGTGTAAATTTTAGCGTTGCCAAAAAATATTGTCAAATTATATCATCACGATTGCACTAAATAATCAGATGCATCGTGGCGTCCAAACTATATCACGCGCATGATATACCACTGACGTGATTTACTACTTTCTATTAAAAATCGGAAATTAATTTAAAATATAGGATTAAAATAATTTAAAATTTCTCGGGAACTATTGATCATAGCGAGATAAATTTTATGTCAATAGATAGCAAATTCTATTTCACTATTTTAGAGTTATTAAATTTAAAACTAGAACGACAATTACTGTTTAAAATTTAAAATTACCTAAATTTAGGTTCTCTAACAATGAAATAATGCTGTTTAACGTCTCGCAGTGCTATGGCGCGAGTTTTATTGTTGGCGCCGTCAACGCGTTACCGTCAGGTCTGGGCTACTATATTAGTAATTTTATTTTTATCATTAAATGACAAAAGTTTAAAGATGAGCATGAGTTCTTTATCCTGCATGTATACATGTTGTTTTTGCGCATTTTAATTATGTGATCAACTATTGTTTTGTTTCTGGATATTTTTTTTTCTTGCTCTCTTTTTTTATAATGTTCAATTCTGTTTAGTATATTATCAAAAATATTGTTAACTTTTTCCCACTTTTTTCCTTTATTTTTAAAATTGTCATTTATCTACTGTTTTTTTCAATTCCTACTATTAGTTCACACTTCCCTATATCCTGTTCAAATTTTGCAATCGATTTTAAACTAACTTCCCGATGAGCTGGAGACTTGAAACTTTAAGCATAGCTCAGAACTAGATGACAATGCAATATTAATTCGCTTTCTTGTCTGCATATTTGTCAGTTTGTCTGTAATTTCATATTTTGCATGACGCATGCGCAGTTCGTTTTTCATTATATCTCGAAAACTATTAACATTACAGACTTGGTTCTTGGGTATATGGATGACCCATGGGATCATCGAAGCATCTGCATATTTCAGCCATATCTTTGCGCAGAACATTTTTCATTATATCTCGAATCACCTAAGTAGGAATTGACTTAAATTTTTTTTATATATATTACTTGTTTAAAAACATTATCACTCTTTTTTAGTGTAAATACCGTTCAGAGTTCATGTACTTCTGCGTTTACAGTGTTTTTTTCTTTTCTTTTTCATTGTGCATGAAATGTATTCTTTTCATCTGTGTATCCTCGGCACTTTAACTAACCAATCTGCAATTTTTCTTTTGTTTTTGCGATCCCTAACTCTCTGAACCCGGTAAGAGTGAGAATTCCAGTGCCTCAAAAACTGAAGTAAATTTTCGGTCACGAAAACAGAATCCTTCCTTTCTTTACAGAAATTTCAGGAGGACGACACCCAAGTTTTGGGGAACAATTGTTAACAAAGAAAGGAACCACTTTTCTCCCGTAAAGTTCAGTCAGGCTCCGAAACCGCCTGAGTCCGGCCTCTGTCGAATGGGGCGCTTTGAGGCGGGATAGGGCTCACAGAGTTAATAAAGGTGACGTTTTCATATCCATTCAACCGCTCAATAGTCATAAAGGTTACAGGCACGGGGTATGAGGGCGGTGTTCTATAGAATCCATAAATCAGGGTTTTTTTCTCTAATTTGCTAACAGATGGCGCCACTCGTATGGAGTCAAAATTTAATTGAATCCATCGACTAATAATTAAATTATAAAAATATTAAAATTGTGATATGTCACCAAGAACATACAAGTGCAAAATTTCAAAACTCTAGCACATCAGGAGGAGAGTGAAGAATCGATTACAACATTCCAACTTTACAAACATGAAACAAGTCAAGTTAAATAAAAGTGTGTGAAAAAGGATGTTATTAATTCAGTTCTCAGCAGCTGTAAATAGTTTTAAACTTTGCAGGGAATCAGATGAAAAAGCTAATGCAGATACTAGAAAAAATAATTTATACGAACGTGATTATAAGCAACTTAGAAAAGTGTTTATTCTTCCATACACTTGGAAAACCATTTAAGTTTGTTTATGAAACTTACTTGATAATAAATTTATGAATTATGAAAATTGTGAATTTAATAATAAAAAATATTCAAATTTGGAATATAATATTTGTATGGACATTAAGGAAGTTATTTTTCATTCTGCTTTTGACAATATTGCTTTAAAATATTGATCTGAACGCGCTTTAAAGTAGAATCGCAAATATTTGTTTAAACTTAAAATCATAGATCATTCATTCATTGTTCAAGTTGCAATGGTGGCCTATATAATTATTTTTAATTAATAGCATGGCTCAGAATCTGGTTTTGCAAAGATATGATGCGTTGAAAGGCATTACGAATTTTATTGGCTTATCGGAAATATTCATCTCATCTTTTAAACCCCCAAATTGAAAAAGTTATCTTTTCTTTTTGAATTCGTGTAATATCTAGAAGCTGAATAATAAAAATTAAAACAAAACGTTATAATGGTCGCTTTTACATTCATTTTGAACATTCAAGTCTTTCGTGTAAAAATTGTACCACCAAAGATAATATAATATACCATAATTTGAGGTACTCTGCTATAGACAAATCTGAGTGAAATTAAGGCAAAACATTGCATATTTTTGGTCAGTTTTACTTAAAGGTCTGCAAAACACGCCTGAATTGTTCAGCATATGTAATAAAACTTTTTTCGCCCTTCTCGCTTTAATTTAACACTAATAATTAATTCCTCATAACGCAACTGAAATCGACTCGATGAATGAAGATTTCTTCTGTCATTAAATAAGCATCACGAAAACACCTGCTCTTGCAGTCATAACAAAAGACGGCATCTGCTTGTTTTTCATTTCGTTATAGAATTATGCGGGTAGGTTGCTCTTGAAATTATCTGCTCTACATATTTTGCAAACGGGTTGTCAGTTTTTAACGTAGACTACGTTCCTCCCATTGGGGTCTCAGGAAGGAAATTGATTCACACGCCAAAACGCCACAAAACTTGGTATGGGAGATCCTCTATATCTCGGTAACTACGCATGTTAAAAACATAACTAATGTCTTATTTTAGAGATAAAGGGGAACAACAGAAGTTACAAAAAAAATGAAAATCGGAATGAATTGTACTTCAGCGACTAACTGTGTCACAAAGTTGGACAAAAATATGCACAAGTTGGTGACGCTATCCTCTATATCTCGATATTAAAAACATAACTAATGTCTTATTTTAGAGATAAAGGGTAGCAACCGAAGTTACAAAAAACAATTGAAAATCGGAATTGTAATTCAGCGACTACTGAGTCGCAAAGTTGGGCAAAAATACGCATGAATTGGTGGCGCGATCCTCTATATCTCGATAACAACATATATTAAAAAACATAACTAATGTCTTATTTTAGAGAAAAGGATAACAACAGAAGTTGCAAAAAAGTTACTTAAGCTTAAAAACTTTCGAGAAACAAAAGAGTCACGCGAGTAAAGTAGTCCTACGCTTTTAACATCAGGGGTTGTTTGAAAAGACATCCTCCCGTCATTTTTTCCCCAGCTTAATGAATTCGCTGCTCAGCACTCTCTAATTTCATTCTGGAAAATATCAGTCATATGCGACCATTTAAGACTTTGCGATGAATAAAGTAAGAAAGCTCACTCTGCAAATCTGTTTTCAAAAAATATCCGTACCTGGTTCTGTTTACTTGACAGTTAATTCAGCATGATTTTGATAAGAGATAAAATATATATTTGAATCATTTCTTCCAAAGGTGAGGACACATATTCGTAATATTTTCTCTCTACCCCTGTGTCAGAGCTTTGAAATTGTGTACACTTGCATATTCTCGATGATAATACAGTATGTTAAAATTTTTAGAACTTATTTCTCAATTATCCATTAATTAAATTAAATTTTGATAGTCGCTACTTGGCAGTGAGTATAAACTAATTCAAAGAGCAAAAAATCCTCTGTTTCTCACTCTAATTAAATTTTGTTTTTAAAGACTGTTCAGTGGCGTGGGAAGGAGGTATAGATGGTCCGGGCGAGAGTCAAAGGGGATGCCATGGAAATTAAACATTAGTTCGTTTATAGGGCCTTCTTAAATTTGAGCGCCCTGGGCTAGAATAATTTGGCGCCCCATTACAGCAGTAACTAGGAATTTCAGCGCCTCTGACCCGCCGAAAATACCTAAATAGTAATATAATCGAATAAAATCGGCACCTGTTCTGTGATTAAAGCCTAACAGTTTTGCAAATCTGTACCTCTTCGAAATATGATTGCGCAAGCCAACTTTTTCCACACATAATTGTATTCACTATTGACTTTAGCAGTTACATCACATGAAAAGTATTCTGACAAAATCGTCTTGTGGGTGTACGTGAATGCAATCCAATAAGCAGGATTAAAAAAATAAAGCTCTTTATTTTACAAATATTCAAAGATGAGAAACGTAGCACAAGTATTCAAACAGCACTTGTAAAAATTCACAATAGAGATTGCCATTAAATTTCATCAAAGGCTTCTTGTTAGCTCACCAGCTTGCTTGCTGATCAAAATCCAACTGACTCTTCTTGGCTTGAGAGCTTGCTTTTATACTTTTCAACAGGAAGTGACGTAATCTCTAGAAAGTTCATGAAACCAGTAGAAATAGGTTGAAAGTTCGAGGTCCTTCTAGAAAATTCCCTTTGTCGTCAAAGTCGCCAAGATTAGCATCTCAGGGAAACGACTTTATAGCTTTGTAACAGCATTTTTTCAATCATCTTCTATTTATTTTTATATATTTATTCAATGCAAAATATAATATACTTAATATTTAAATTAACATAATAAAACGCAGACAAACACTTTATATTTTATTTAACATTATAAAAAATTATTTATCCTGTTTGACCATAAAATATGTATTTTAATTTATAGTATAAGATGTGTTTCTGTAGCATTGCAAAATCGATGGCTGCCTAGTTAAAAATAAAGATATGATTAAGGTTTGTAACGTATCCAAAATAATTAAAATATATTTGGTTTAAAATTGAAATAAAATCGTTTGAGATTTTTTAGGCGTCTTCGGATCCATGGCGTCGTTGGGTTTTGGCTCAATTAGCCCATTGAATAAAATAGCCCTGTACGTTTAGGCCTCTCTTTGAAATCAAATATTTTGAGGGTGCTAAAAGACACTATGCACTGGGCCACCACGTACCATTACTAAGCTATTGAAGACCACTGCGGGCGAAAAAATTAAATCATGCCCCGTCCGTCACTTACCCTTGCTACGCCATTGAAACTATTTCAATTTAATTAACTATTATATTTTAAATTATTTATTCATATGCTTGCATGCATTCTCAAGCGCTTGTTTAACCGCTTCATACCAATGAGTGAGTGAATCGACGTGGGTTGTAAATAAATAAATAAATGCTCAAGTGCTTGTTTAACCGCTCCATACCCAATGGATGAGTGGGTTGTAAATAAATAAATAAATGCTCAAGTGCTTGTTTAACTGCTCATAACCAATGGATGATTGGGTTGTAAATAAATAAATAAATGCTCAAGTGCTTGATTAATTGGT
>BGPR01015144.1:0-18535 GCA_013235015.1 Araneus ventricosus
AGAAAGAATACATTGTAACCCAAATGTAACGGTAATCTGCACATTAGAAGCTCAGTTTAATGGTCAATGGCGAATCGTGGTTGAATATTTGAGTGGTCGCACATACAAAAATGATAATGCATAATAAGGTATCCTTTTTCAAAAATATTCGCCTGTAATATCTATTTTAAAGCATAAGTAAGTAATTATAAAGTAAATTCAGGTACTTTCAATTAATTTAAGCTACTTAAATTAAAAAAAAAACATAGTAAAAAGCACAATATTACGTTATATTCTTATAATATATTATTAAAATATATTCTCACACATGTTATTTTGTTCTCGTATACGAATAAAAATGTTAAAAGAGTCTACTGGTAATTTAAATTTGAAAGTAATCAAGATTTGCAAATTTCAAAAAAAAATTATGAAATACTTCTAATAAAAAATTATGATATACTTTTAGCAAGGGGATTTTTATAAAACTTAATACTGTTTTTTTATTATTATTAAATTTGGCAGTTATATAGTCATCAGTTTAACTGTTGCATAACAGTGGTGAATCCAGTGGGGCGGGTAACGGGCTGCAGGCCCCCCCCCCCTCCAGAGCTAAACCAAAATTCTTGATTTTATTTAAAATCACTACAACTGCTTGTTCTTAATTTTCATTTTTTTTAAACAATAAAATCGTGATAACATTGCTTTCTTGCTTGACAGGCTGGAAAATTTTCCTACTTTTCTACTCATTCCACTTGTACATGTAGTGTAGACGCGGTCGAAAATATTTTTTGGATAGTTATTTCACTATATTTTTTTTATTAAATTACCGAAAGTATTGTAGTGTTCTTTATGATTCTTATTATCAGGTGAGGAAAGTCTGTAAAGTTAAAGTGTTTTAGTTTACATAAGCCATGAGGTTTGACATTCGTCACTAGGATACAAACTTTTTATGACCTCAGCCCCTCCCGACCCGAATCCTGGATTCGACACTGTTACATGATGCTTTACTCAAACACATAAAAGAAATGAAGTTAATTAACATGGAGTCCCTGTCACATGGAAAACGCAAACGCACGTCATTTAACATCTAAATGAGCGTTCTATGACGTCAAGTCCTTAAACGCAGTGTATTCCTAAATTAAATTGGAGAGGCGCATTTGACGTATATTACATGAGCACGAACGGACCGCATCAAAACGAAAAAAAGTTTGATGTAGTTTATAAAGTTGGAAAAAATTACTACTGAACTATACGATAGTTTCTTTCTTTTAGAACCATATGTGAACGCCCAAAATAATTAACTGTAAGTCGCTGCAGTCATTTTGGCATAGTTTTCGACATCGTTAAAAAAGACCTTCGGCAATTAAGAAAAAAAATAACATTTGGCTAAAAGACAAGGCTAAAATCTATAAAAGAAATATAAAAAACTACTAAATGTTCCGCTCACAATCAGTTTCGCATATATGAAAATTTTATTTTTCTGTATTCATTTGCATTTCATGCATGATGACTTCGTGATTGCAATCTTACAGTCATATTAGGAAGAAAAAGTTGCATGAAAAAGAACACCTTCTGTCAAAAACCCCGCATATTTTCAGCACGAAATACTTCTTAAGCATAATGCGATTGGCACTTGACCCAATTGAAACCTGATAGCTCGCATGCGACACAGATCTTGATCGCTCTGGCCACACATTTTGAAAAAGTGGCAACCCAAGGATACTCAGACGGTGGCCCGTCTCCCCTAAGTGACGTGACTTTTAGGTCGATATACTGTGGTGAAATGCCAAATAACCCATCTGTTTTTTAATTTCTAACGAGTTACATCCGAAAAGAACGTTTTTTCCAACATTAAAGCATCGTGGCGCAGTTCTAATGTAAAATTACAATTGAGATCACGGACGCCACAAATTACGAATATCGTGCAAACACGATATTCTATGAGACGGACTACTAAAAAAAAATATGCCCTTCACTTTTGATTTAATTGTAATTGTAACATTGTCGTGGCTCAGACGCAGGGCTGAAACAATGGAGTTGTTTCTAATTTTGATAAGAATCGTTATCAAACCCCTTTGTAGTGGACACTTCTATACTAGATAATAAATTTCGCAAGGGATGGACATTAAATAAGAAATTATTTATGAACGAAATAGTGCATACATAAGTTATTTTTCTCCCTGCATTCGGTGAAGAAGAATACAGCATAAGACGTGTAAGCATATTTAATATTATTGCCTGACAACAGCATGGCTTCAATTTATTTATTGTTATAACAGTGTATGGTATCAGATGAGTGGCAACAGTCAGATGTTGACTTACTTTGAATTTGATTTAAAAATAAGAGATGAGTACGAGTACGGTTGAACGACGTTACGTTGTACGCAGATACGGAGTGTAATAGTTGTTTTTCAGTGTCCTAATAAATGTTTTTTTAGTCTTAGAAGAAGTATTATGAATGACAATCAAAAAGCCCACAGACGTTACATTTCTATTATGCAAGATCTTGCAACTCCAGACGAACATTACTGATGACAGATATGTTTTTATGTGTTTCGTATTTATATCGTCAGTGTTTTAGACGGATGTTTTGGTCCATTATTTTTGATGTATGAGTTCTATGTGGTTGAGTTTGTCCGAGTTCTTCAAGAATAGACAAACAATGCGAAATACTAATGCTGGTTGATAAGAACAAATGAAATAATACATCTAGATAGTCTTTCTTCATAAAAGCAATAATATCAGAAAGTGGCGACTTTAGACTGCGATGTTTATCAAATTACAAGCAAAATAGTTCGTGACATTGCTTTCACAGTTATCAGCTTTGAAACAAATTAATTTCGAAATTGTTAATGTAACTCAAAAATAATTATTGAAGTTTTAAACAAAAAGATATTTCATAATATTTAGGATTTATATTGTTTTCAAAAAATGCTTCATTGGATCTCAAATCTATGAGTCCTAGATTTTCTTTCTAACAAAATTTTGAAAAACAGTTAGTGCAATATTAGTGTATTGACTTATATTATGTAAGCATGAATTGATTTCATTACTTTTTGAACCCAGATGAAGCTAGAAACATCATTTAGGTTGTACATATATTACATAGATAAAAATTCAGTTTAAAGGAACGAGATTCGGGAATTGCGCAAATCTTTTACGGCTATATTTGCAAAAATGATAGCTGATCTTGTTTGGATTAGCTCTCGTTTTCTTACAAGAATGTTTTACCAGACATGGAATTATTTGTTCTTATCATTAGTTTAAGCCACAGATTGTAATGGTAACGATGTTTCCCTTAGTACACATACACGGCTCTAAAATAAAGTTTGTTCACGTTTCATAAATAACATCAAAATCAAAGCTTAAAATCGCAAATTATGCATTACCTCATCTTCAACTTGCTTAGACAAAAACTTATTATTGTTAAGTCCAAAATAAAATTGATTTAAATTTCCAAAAGGGATGCAATTTCTTACAAATCAAACTCTAGAAAATACTGCTACGATCATCTTAAATTCACATTTAAAACCTTTAAGCTGAATTTCAAGTAATGTTATAAGATGGTCAGTAACTTACTACTCTGCAGAGATGGTGTATAAAAATTTCCTGTAGGTTTCAATCATGGTGGATGAATATAAACAGGCGTCCATTAACTTAAATTTGCCTCAGACGTATTTCTTATTCACATATCTTTTCAACAATAAAATTATATATTTGCAGAAAGGAAACCAAAAAGTCGAACATGTCAGCAAGTATTTCAAATATCAGAGAAACGATCTTCTATATTTATCTTGTGAATAAGAAGTTCGAAGCTCCAGCTCTTAACCACAGAGAATGCTAGAGAGAGAGATAGAGAATTTTTCAGCTTTACTTCTCTTTTACGATATTACTCGAATGCATTCCTGTTTTACGAGCTCCCAAAAGCACACCTAACATAAATCTCTTTTTTACTAGTATAGAATACGTCAATGTTGCAGGATATATCTTAGAAAAATAAAGTGAGGTACTGCATTAAAATAAGACTTACGTTGAGAAGAAGCTAGTGAAAATATCACAGTCAACTTCTCGTCATTTTTTATTTTAAATACAGATAAAGTAAAATTGAAAAAACAATAAAATATGCAGTCTAATAATTTCGTATGAATACGTTTCTCCACAATCGTAAACTCTTTACCCATATGTTTTATTACTTTTTAGTATACGAAGTACACAACGGGAAAGTTTTGTAATTGTTAAAAAATTTTACGTCGCCTTTTTGATAAATATTCACTTTTAGACTCACCGGAGTCCGAAAAAAATTCTCATAAATCATAATTCACTCATTAACTCCTTAACAGCGTAATTTTCTGCACCGTCTAATTAGATGGCACTCTTCTGTTTTGGGAATGTTTTGTCGTATTGATTCAAATAAGAGCCCATAGAACATTTAATATGCTAAAGCAGAAGTTCCCAACCTATGGTACGTGTACCCCTGGGGGTACGCGAAAGTGGTCTTGGTAATGGCGGAAAACATAAAACAGAAGAATATTCTAGAATTTCGTTTTCTCATGTTCGTAAAAGAAAAATAATTGTGAAAATTGTACGAGACCAAAAGCCTATTCACGAATTTTAAAAAAGGAAAAAGTGGATTAATATCTAGTAATTGAGTAACTGTTAGCTCTCATCATACGTTAATGCGAAATTATTTAAATGCTGTTTTCATTTGTATTGAAATTGAACTACAAGGTGTGCCAAATGAAAAGTAGACAACAGTTATATGTAAAGAAATTTTAATAACAATATTCTAATTACAGTTCATGTGGAACAGTACAACTATAAATAATCGCCATTGACATATTAATACACTGATCCCAGAGAGTAGGAAGGGAGTGGATGGCTTCAGTGTAGAAACTCCTATGTCAGGCAAACACCCATTCTCGCCGTCTTCTGATTCTCTGGCAGATGCTTGGGCACCACTGTGCACAAACTTTGCCATAACCAAGCTTTTTGTGGATTCTGTGACGCACAGTTCCTTTGCTTATCGACAGTTCAACAGCAATTTCGCGTGTAGTGATCCGAAGATTCTGCCGTATGAGCTCATCCACAGCCGAAATCGTGGCACTGTTGGTCACAACGTGCGCATGCCCAGGGCCTGGCAAGTCCTTGATGTTTACGCGTCCCGCCTCATAACGCTGACACCACCGGAATATGGTGCACCGTGCGAGACACTGCTCTCCGTACACCTCTTTCATACTGCGATAAATTTGTGAAGCATGCTCCCCTTCTGAGCGAAGAAAATGGATAACTGCTCTTTGTGCTGATCTGGAGGAATCCATCATGCAAGGAACTGCGGAAACAACTCTCCAGAAGTGAGGATATTGATGCGAAGCCGTTAACTACGCAGGTCCAACTGGGAATACCACCTCGCCATCTATTGGCTAGCACATTAACTCACTGGGATTTGATGCAACGCCGATACAGCTAAGATCTTGCCTTATATATACTATTTTAAAAAATGGAATAAAATGTAAAGTCAAAAATGAGTCCTACATATTTCATTAAAGTCATTTGACTCTTAGGATAACTTAAACCCTTGGCGTTATTAATAAAAACTCGTTTGTGCTGAGGAATGGTTGAGGGGGCTATAACAGTAAGGGGTATTCAAAAATAAAAAGACTAATCAAGGGGTACGCGAGTAAAAAAAGGTTGGGAACTGCTGTGCTAAAGGATTACCGGTCATTTTTGTATCGAATGATAACGTCTATGGATTGAGTTGCAATATTTGCCAAGCATTGAAACGCCACATTTAAGTGCCAAAGAAACAAAGCAAGAAAAAAGTTGGTAAGTAATGATTTATTTTATCCTGATAAAAAATCAATACAGTTTAAGCAGTCTAATAAAATGAGTGCGTAGAATAGTAAAAATGATGCAAGGCTGATTATTTTTAGTTCAGTCATATTTTAAAGTTGTTTTGACTTTCTTAATCATATCATTTTCTTCTTTCGCAAAATTATAAAATTGGGAGCAAGACATTTTAAAATTATAATGACAAATCAAAATTGCTTTTTTGGGAAGAAAACGGGACAAATAGTAATACGGGACTGAGTAGTGAAATACGGTGACAGTCCCGTACATACGGGCCGTATGGCAACCCTATCTGTGGATGACTTAATTTTAGATTATAAGAATAAAAATGCCATAATTCGATGCACGAACTGAACTCGGAATACACTGCTAAGGGGTTAAAGAACATAGTTTTTTGAACGGATTATGTTCGTTGTCCCATCATCCACTGTATCTTTTTTTTAAATTCTCAACCCGATCCAGGTACGAAGCCATCTTGGCCTGAACACCTATCAGTTTAACCCGGCACAAACGTCAATACAGTCTTTATCGTGCAGGTCTCTTTCGAATATTTCCTATCACAAAGGCTTTAAAGCATCCGAATATCAGCATATATAACCCATTTATCATTTAGATAAAAGTACAGATCTAAGAATATCCAGAAAAAGTAAGCACAAAAAAGGAAGCTTAGCGCATAAATTGCCGAACGCTAGAAGACTTCCCTCAATGAACATCCACAAATGGCGAGTGAGATAAGGCACGTAGCTTACTCTCATTTCTTCAGGTGTTCGCGAAACAATAGCGAACTCGATAAAGTTTCAATAATAGAATAAGCCTAGCATTTAATCCCTCAGTATATCAGTTATAAAAAGAACAAATCGGCTTGACGTGAAAGTGAATATAGCGTGTGATGGCGTGCCGACACTCTTGCGGTGTAATAATAGCGAGCAAGGACAAGACCTGGTTTCAAAAACTGTGGGACACGCTATTTTCGCATAAGGATTTTTATAATATTATTCATTTTTCTTTGGGGAATTTTTTTAATAACTGTTATGCCGTTTTTTTGTGTCGCATAATGTTTAAGCATACGGAAAATGAGCAATTCGAAGCAAATCAGAACATAAATGTTTATTTCTATTTCCTCCATAATTCAAGTTAATTTGCGCTAATTTGTATGTAAATATGACACTAAATGCTTCGTGATAATAACGGATGATTCCTTTTTCGGGTTAATACATTTAGTTTGTAGCATAGAATGTTATACTGTAGAAGAAAAAATGTACAGACAGAGGTCTATATTGCTTATAGTCACGTGAATCTGAAGAGTTTCAAAAAGAATACAAAATTTATATAGATCACCATGTTTCTTGTGGAAGTTCCATTTCATTGAAATCAATTCAAGTGACGCCACAGTCTCATTTCAAATGCAAATGCGCAAATAATAGTTACATATATTCAGCTTCAAGTTGTCGTAAGCCGGCCATTCACTTGAAGTATAGCCATGCCATTTGTCCTAAGCCCGGTTTTGTTTTACCCATTTTAATCGAAAAATGCAAGCACGCCAGTCACTTGTATTTTAAAGGACGCTAACTCTGAACGAAGATATGGGGGAGAGATCTTCTTTCTCTCTCTACAGCTGCTTGTGAATCGCTCTTCGATTTTCCCCAGTCAGTAGAATTTAATTTATGCTACCCTCAAAGCGAGGCTTCAATCTACGCAAGGCATTGTTCTTTTTGCTAGCCTCTTTCAGAATCCCTCTGATTTTTCGTTCCGATTTCAGTCCAGACGGAATTCCAACCACCACAAGCCATTTGGCTGCTTTCCATAGATTTTTACGTCTTTTTCCTTTCGCGTTCCAAAATATCTAGTTTATCTGTGAAGTGAATGGCCGGCTTTGCAGTGGGCTCTGACGGCATTCCATTTTTCTTCCTGTGAGATGCGCGATGGATCCCAAAATTAAATTGATATATGGCATTTGACATTATCATGTGGCCATGAATCATTGCCCATTTTTTTTCAATGCCCAAGACAGAGCCCCACTGACCCCAAAAGTTTTTTTCTGCTCGGCTCTCTGGAGAGAAGACCCTAAGCACTTGGGGGACCAGTAAGGCACACCTGGAGCAGCATTTATTGATCCTTTCAAAAAATCACATACAATATAGAAACTCAATACCAAATCAAATAATTTTTACATTTGATTGATTCCATTGATATTTCTAAGTTTCAAATCATCCGAAAATTCATATCAATGGTATATTAAAAGCACATTATTTTAAATTAGTCCTCTAATTCGTCCTGAGCAAGACTTAAGTTTTAATTACTTTTGATCGCAACACATTTTCATTAAAAATCTATAAGAATTATCAATCAAATGTTAAGACTCTCAATACCCATCTGGTTTCAAAAGAATTTCCAGCAGGAAAACAATGAAAACAATATATTGTTTGGTAATTTTTCTGTAAATTAGAAGATCTGCCTGACCTAGACTTGTCTTGAACAAAAACAGAAAAATAGTTTGTGAAAGAAGGACAAGAATTTATTTACAAAACTGCACAACGCCAGGTTCGTAATTTCCGTGAAATACATATAATAGCGATATTTGTAAAATTATCCACAATCACTAAGTTCATCACGCAAATATTTGCAACAGGGAATTTTTTTAGCGTTTTTATTTTTAAAAAACTATAATTACACAAGATTGTATTATAGAGACTCCATGTGAAAGTTCCATATTCTGTTTTTATTTTTACTTTCTCGTATACGAAGTATACAAAGAGAAAGTATTGTAATCGTCAAAAAATTCGAACTCGAGATTTTGACGAATCTCCACGTTTTAGATCTCCCTGAGTCCGAAAAACACAATTTTGGAATTATGTCTGTGAACACGATTACTCGAAAACTATTAGAGCTACGGGGATGAAATTTGGTATGTGGTCTTTAAACATAATTTGTAGGTTTCTATCAAATTTTGGACAAAACCCGTCAACGGAAAGTCTCTCTGGCCGTTTGTCCGCGTTCATATGAACGCTATAACTCAAAAACTTGAAAAGCCAGATGGATAAAATTTTATACACAGTTTTATCGTCATGAATGTAGGTCCGTATAAAATTTTGGGCCAAATCCGTCAAAGGGTTGACTGTCTGTCGGTCCGTATAATTTACTTTTGAAGAGAATCCGTTATCTCCGCGCGCATGCGTACTGGTTACTGCTGTTCCCGTAATATGGTCTGTTTTGGCTCACTGCCAAATTCTTCTCGAATAAAAGTGAATTAATTATGGAGTGTTTTCTTTTAATTTTTCTTTCACGCTGAAACATTTTCTCAATAAGAGTTGCATATTTGATTTGCGGTTAGTTTTATTTTGTATATTTCGTAATGCATTTTTTTCTGAGTGGATTTTGCAATATTTTTACTCTGACAGAACGAAAGTAAGTTGTTAAAAGTAAAGTTATAAAGTAACAAACCAAAATTAGTGTCAATTGATTCATCAGTTCTGTTCTTCATGCTTTTTTAATTTCTTAAGCACTCTGCCAATGTTCATGATATTTTCAACTACAACTATCGGTAGTAAATTTGTAACAATCAGATCGGAGATATTGCTGGCAAGCTAAAAGGCTGCTTAGATGTGTGCAAATCTTTTAGTAACTTACATCATATAATTGAAATTTGGTATGTGGTCTTCTAATTAATTTACGCAGTGGGAGGGGAAACAGCACCTTTTTTTGGGGAAGTATACGATAAAGTTTAGGGAAGGCCACTCTCGCTGGTTAATTTTGGCGACAGACAATCAGATATTATCGGTTAGTTGCTGAATTGCATCAGTCTTTCCTCAGTATTTTTAGCTTCTCACCAAATAAATAAATATCCTGTATTATATTTTATTTGGGGATTCGTTTCTATAAAACTTTGTTTCAACGGCACGGAAATAATTTATGACACATTTAGAATGAAACAGATGAAAAATTCATTAAATACAAACAATAATTTCAAAAGAAATTTCCATTCAGCTACAAACGCAAGCAGTTGTTCACAACTATTTACAACAATTCTTAATAGTTATCATTTTTAATGATTTTGTATATGATATCAAACGGAAAAAACAGTAACAGTAAATAGTAACAATATCAATACAAAGTTACATATCTATTGTTAAAAAGCGAGAAATAGAGGGCGCTGCTGTGCAGCCCAAGAAAGTAAAAGGGAGTTTATTTTAAGTGTAAGAGGGGAAAAAATGTCCCTGGTAATAAAAACCAGGTGGCCTCTGAACCCCACTTGTGGACTCGGGGGTGTTAAGTTTTTAGTTAGACTACGTTCTGTATGGAAGGGTGTCGCCAGCCCTAATAATACTGGTAAGAACTGAGATTCAATCTCGGTTGGAAATTAAGCTGTTGTTTATTAAAGTTTGTTATTGTTACAAAAGTTTGGGTAATAATTGAAGAAATAAGTACACCACTGAACCACCATTGAACAATGCACAACATCTATTTATATCCCTGTGACAGAAGAAACACTCGATTCTTTGTTGATATCATTTTGAAAAACACTGTTTTTCTCTTAATTATAGTACATTTTCTTTCTTTTTTGATCTTCAGCCTTTAATTTTATTTACACAATTACCTGTACAATTTGAATCGCGCGTTATTTTTGTTTATTTACCTTCAAGGTCTGATGTTTCACTCTATATCGAACAGTTAAATTAGATTTCAAAGAATCAAATTAAACAAAGAAGAAATAAAAAGAGAACTAATCCATTCTACAGCTTTAATGTTTACAGATTACAGTACACAAATAACAGTGACCACATTTTATGCTAATCACGTCACTGTTATTAAATTTACCAAAAATGCTCATGAAGAATGGGGCTTTGTAATGTGTTAATTCTCTTCCAGATCTAAATATTCCACGCATGTCCCTGGCTTTCTTTTTTTACGTTCACCTAGATGTCAGGAAATGAGATTTTGAGCGTATTTATGTTGGACACAAATGATAAACAGAAGAGGACGAGGCAGCTGAAAGAATAAACATCCCTTTTCAACCAAAAAAGTATTATCATTCTCTCGCCGCAGCCATGCGAATCGTCAACAACCTAAATTACTTCGCGCGTCTCTTTGTGATTAATGGCGCTTAATCTCAGGGCGCTCGAAATGAAAATGTTAATTAGCACCTGCAGGATAAAAACATTAGAAAGAGGTAATGATAAATGAATGGTTTGAATCACGATTCTCTACAATTTTTCCATTGAAATCAATTATTCCAATGAATCAGAAAACTACCATGTCTGAGTCATCGTTCAAATTTAATAATTCGGAACTAACTGATTTCTCACTGGAAATTGAAATTCTAATAAGTTGAAATAAATTTGTGAGTTGTACATGTAACATCTTTACTAAAGGTGAAATGTCGACTGTCTGAGTCAAGGAGAAGACGTTGGATGAGTCAATCTTCTTTTATTTAGTCATTGAGGATATTTCTTCATGGGTAAAGGATTCAGTTCTTACGTAGCTCCATGACCAAAAATTCAGAGTTAACGCGCGAGGTGGCGCGCCGTTGTTATTCGTTTACATGCCGGAGTGAAAAAGGGCAGATAGGAATGCGCACAAAGTTTAAGTACCCAGAGAAGGGAATTTCCCCCTTAAAGACTCGTGACTCGAAGAAAAGAAAGTTGTAGTGCGCTTATTACGATAAAAGTGGAAGTAATTAAAATGAGGTGTCGTTAAAAGATTATTTAAGAAAGTTAAAAAAATTAAAATATCACATATATATATATATATATATATATATATATAATATTTATAAAAATATAAAACATATCATATTGTGTCTTCCTCATTATTGATTGTTTCTTCAATTTAATTTCTGCCAAAACGTAACATATGGAAACTTTCTCTTATAATCTAATATCACTTTATAAAATATTATTAGAAAGATGTACATTATATTAGAAAGATGTAATGATAAATGAATCGTTTAAATCAAGATTCTCTAAAAAACTTTTCATTGAAATCAATTATTTCAACGATTCAACAAGCTACCAACTCTGAGTCTTCGTTAAAATTTAAATAATTCAGAAATAACTTATTCTCAATGGAAACAAAAATTCTAAAAAGTTGAAATAAATTTAGCGATTTATATATATATATAAAGGGAATATTTCAGAAAATATAAAAACTATCAATTTTTTAAAATTGTTTCTTCCATTTAAATGAGAAAACTTCTGCAAAAATGTAACACATGGAAACTTGTCCTTATAATGTGACATCTATATTTATAAAAGGCAATGTTTGTGTGCGTGTGTGTGTGTCTGCGATGCCCAGACGAATCTATCGCACTAACAGCCATGAAATTTGGCACACTGGTAGTCGTAATGGTGACCGAATGCACCTCGAAGCCGAAATTTTAAAATTTAATCTAGAAATTTTTTTATTTAATATTTTGTGTTGTTTTGGGTGATTTTTCGCACTCATTTCTCAATAGCATGGCTTCGAATAATTGTACGGGAAAACAGTTACACCATCGGAAAGGTCAAACGATTTCCGTTCTAATGAAGTTTGTTTTGTACGTTTAACGTAGTTTACTGAATTTTAAGAAATTTTTGAAAAATAGTCTTTTTTATGGTAATTTTTAATAAAGATTTCTTCAAATTATTGCATCTGACGTTCTAACATCTCCATAATTTTCATTTTTTTTTCAGATTATAACTGGAACGTTTCTGTCGGATTTAAAACAAGAACGGTTAAAATATCTTTTTTCTTTTTTTTAAATTAATTTTTCCCTGATCAGCTCAAACAGCTTTTTTTTTTGCTAGCGAGAGTTTCTCCGGACGAGTGACCTTCCTTGCGGCAAGTGACGTCACATGCTTTCATTCCCAGCATGCATTTCTACAATCCGATGTGTATCTTTTGTTTTGATTTTGTTTTCAAAACTTTTTCGTGTCATTGTGGGCATTCTTTTTTCCCATTTTGTTGAAGTTCAGATTCCACGGGCAACGCCGTGCGCGTACTACTAGTAATTTTATAAAATAACGCTCCTATTTGTCTGGTGTGGCTCGTACAGGGACATACAATTGTTTACATCTGCATTTAACAGTGTGGAGTCTACAAAGGTTTCTGAGAAGAACTTCCATCATATTTTGTAAGTCTGTACTCATGTTTTATTGGATCTTTGCTCATGAAATTGTAATCACTTTTGTATTTTTTTGCAATAAATATGCTGTCTTGTTTCCGCTCAGGGGTCAATCCAGGTTTCTTTAGGGGCCCATTTTTGTGCAAAAGTGAAAGTTTTTGTGAAAAAAATTATTTTTGTAAAAAATAAAAACATTTTTGTGGGAAAAAATTATTTTTGCGAAAAATAAAAATATTTTTGTGAAACATTTTTTTATCATATAAAACTTTCAATTTTAGCAGTCATATTTCTATATTTTACGTGAATTTGAGTTTATGAAGATGCAGTTTTTATGAATTTGAATTTTGTGAGCGGCCGTTTTCATGAAGTGGAATTTTGTGAAGGGGCCGTTTTAAAGAAGCGGAATTTTGTGAAGGGGCCGTTTTAAAGAAGTGGAATTTTGTGAAGGGGGCCGTTTTTATGAAGTGGAATTTTGTGAAGGTACCAAAAAACGGCCCCAATTTTCGCCTGGATCGACCCATGTCGCCGTTTTGTTGCTTCTGAATACATATTGGAGGGAATAAGGCAATAAAGTGGGGGAAAATAATTACACTCTAACATTTTAAATCTCAGATTTAATTTTATACTTTTTCAGCATAGATATGAGAACAGATGTTAGACATTGATAATGTTGATACAATATTTAACCAACTACCAATTTAATAGTTTTTTAATATAATCTACAAGTCTGTAACGCTTGACATGCAAGTCATTAGCTTAATGAAGCACTGATAACAGGGTTGTTGAACTTACATTGGTGCATTTACTATCTTGAAATCACAATGAAAGAAAACGACAATCTTAAATGTAAAACAAAAAAAAAACCGAGGAAGTGGCCTCCCCAAAACTTTCTTGCATACGAATAACACGGGTAGGGGGAGAAAATACACTTCGCACCGGAAAACGTGCAATATTCCCTAAGATGGGGAACACATGCGGTATTCCCAGTGTTCGCAGCTTTTTTTTGCGTAGAATGGAGAAAAAACCGAATAGGTAATTTCAACGCCTTTTTTAACCGATTTAAACGAAAACAAATCTACAATTAGGGTTTCAAGACTATATACAAAATTTCATTTATCTAAGTAATTTTGTTAAGAAGTTATGGCGTCCAAAAATATGCGATTATACAGACTGACAGACGATCAACCTTTCGACGGATTTGGCCCAAAATTTTATACGGACCTGCATTTCTGATGAATACACTGTGTACCAAATTTTATCCATCTAGTTACTTAAGTGTTTTAGTTATAGAGTTCACATGAACGCGGACAGACAGATTTTCAGTAGACGAAAATTTGACAGAAACCTACAAATTATGTGTAAAGATCACATACCAAATTTCGTCCCCGTAGCTCTAATAGTTTTCGAGTTGAAGGCATGAGAAGAAAAGTCCTCCACACTAGTTTTGAATTAATAAATGGCAACAGGTATCTGGGTGGTTTCTCGCTTATAATTCATATTCATAATTTGCCAGAAAGTGAAAAAATCTCTTTTTTTTCCAAGTCAGAATTCGTATAAAAAGGTCTTTTTACATCGTCTGATAAATTGAGAACTTTAACCCTTTGCAGCGCAAGACATTAAATTTTTTGAAATATGATGAAAAAACATCATGAATGGGTTTAGTTTATTGTCTAGACATAGAATCTACAAAATTTTTTTTTAAAAAAAACTTACTTCATTCCTAGGGGGGATCGTCCCCCTTTGGGGTCACTCCCTCATATGAGAACCCCCTTAGATACAGCCATCTTGATACAATCCAAAAATATTTTTGAATCTTGCAGAAAATCATAAATTAAAACTTCAAGAATATTGGAGAAAAATTTTCGAGTTAATTTGCTAAAATTGTAAACGTCCAGAACTGAAAAAATTTCTTATCTCTGAGTTGAGGAATTTTCCCAAACTTTATCTCTAATAATTCCTATGCCGAAACGAAATTTCATAAGGCTTCTATATACATACTAAAAGAAGTACTATTAGCCCTATCCTAAACTTATTCTTTTCCATTTATAGTAGAATTTAACGGTTGAGAAGCGAGTGAAATTAGATGTGACATCAGCTGGCACACAGGGCCGCAAAGGGTTAAAGTAGTGCCGTTTTAGTATATGTACTTCATTTTTTTTTCACGGTAGGGGGATATCTTTTAAGAAGTTGCCAAAAATATGTATTCCAGGGTATATGCTTCTTCAGTTGGAAAAAAATTGATGTATATGTTTTGTTTTTGTACTCGCAATTTTCCTTTGAATATAATATGCGAGATTTAATGTCTTGTAGTATTTAAGCACTTTCAAAGTCGTCAAGAATGTCAAAGTTCAAAGTTTTTTATACTTACAGTTCATACAATTTGATGACGAAAAACAGAGAAATCTTTTATGGGTGCATCTATTATGCAAAGATATTTCTGATAAAGAAAACTGCACATTTATGTGTGATACATAAACATCAGATATAGAATTTGATCTCATGTTTCTTATCTTGTATAAAAATTATTTCACATACGCATATTGTCGAAAAATATCATGAACACTCGGTTTCTTTATACTGAATATCAACCTTCACAAATCTTGCTTATAACTTTCAATTTATTGAACAAAGCATTCAAAAATCAAAATTTCAGCGTGATTGTTGCTAGCACGGTTTTGACGTGGAAAAGTCTTTCCTCTCGTTACAGTGTCGGTCGAACTTTCTTGTGTTACAAATCCCGCCAGATTTGAATCGCTAATAACTACGAGACTAATAATGCGAAAAGAATGGTTGACCCCACAACTGATAGATCATATCTGTAAGAGTTTGTCGCATAGTATTTGTTTTGCCTGTGACGTAATCGTACCAGTGTAGGCGCATGCGCGTAATTGTTACGAATTAGCTTTATGTAAGGTTATAAATAAGTGTAGCGTGAAAACGCGTTTAGCTAGGAGATTGAATCTGGTGTCATTTTAAAGAGCTTGAGGAGTATTACCAGGAACCAAAATGAGAGAATAAAAATACTTATCAGAATATAAGTAAAAATTGGTACTAAATTGAAAATTTCAGACTCTGCATGTTTTTTTTTTATTATTATTATTATAACATGCAGAGTTTTCTTTCGAATTCTACGAAACTCACAGAATACTTGACAATAGGTAAAAGAAAGATTGTCTTAAAATTTGAATATTATGGGAAATATGAGCATTTGTAGTAAATAATGCGTTACTGCGCTTACGCGAAATGTAGTTCTATATACTGTCAACAGATGGCGTCATCAAAAGCTACTCTAAATAAAACACTAGAAAGGCGCAGTTTGGGTCCGCGCCGTAGATTTTTCATGAAAACGTCGGGATAAAATTATAAAACAAGTATTTCGTATTAAAATAATTATCAATCTTTTTCGTATATAGCAAGGGTCTGTGGTTGCTTGTGATTTATCTATTCTGTAACCATTATACTACTTTGAATAATTATTGTATTAAAGAGAATGATAATTAAATTACGTATTAATACGACACACTTGTTTTATGATTTTATCCAGACGTTTTCACGAAAAATCTACGGCAGTGACCCGAACTGCGCCTTTCTTATGTTTTTATTGTATCATTATGATCTGCTTTCACAAATAATATGAATGTTTTATTAATTTATAATTCTGTAAGAAATAATTTTACTGATACGGTATCTGAGAATATAAAGTAGATACATGCTTTCATTTCGTTAGGCATTGACATAAAATGTTTGTTATCTAACAAACTGATGAATTGACTTTTTTCAGTTTGAAAATACATCATAAACAAAATATTTAAAAGGAAATTAAAATTTTAGACAGTAAATGTGCTCCAAAATTACTACGATTTATGTGAATCATCCATTAATAAAAATTTTCCATTAGACACATCTATGAATCAAATTCGACATGATATTTTGTTTTGATATCAGCAGTCTTTAACCACACACCTTTTTGATAAATCACAAGCTCATACAAATTCAATCACGCATTGCTTCAAACAGTTGGTAAAAATTTGCGTAATTACACCTTCTAGACAGTCAGACAAAGATGATGTACAAAAGTTGAAATCAAAACAGAAAGGAGAGCAAGCACATCCTGGATCAATGAATCAGCATGCTTACATTGAAGGTACCATAGATCATAATTTCATTGATTTATAGCAAACGTAATCAATTTAAAATCAATATGCTATTAAAAATTTATCACTGGCTAAGTGAGGAGCATTAGTAGCGATCAATTAATTAAACAGCAGCCTTTTGATAGATTTATGGCTCCAGCGACCCGAAGCAGATGCAAAGCTCATGAACCACTCCATAACATGTGTTCGCAATCAAGTAGATGAATGTGAAAATTCTCAATTTACGACAAAGTTAATGAATAAGAGTTTAAGCAATGGAATGGCGTTCTTTATAGGCCACCTACAATCTGTTGTTGGCTGATAATGCGTAATAGAGAAAACTCGTTTGAGAGGTTTGCTTTAAAATTAATGTCGCTGGTATTCTTGTTAATTTCACCAAGCCCATAGACGAAACCTTGGACGGCAGTAATTCTTCGCCTTTAGCCCTAATAAATCTATTGTAAACGGATTTTTACTGACTTCTGATATACGAATTTATATTTATCCCGACTACAGGATGGTCCATAAATGAATCCCATCGAATAAATTTTAGATTTTAATTTTTGTACGTGAAAAATACACATAATCACTCTCCTGGCTCATATGTTTGGTGTCGCTGCACATTAACAAGATTTGCAGAGTGGTAAAATAAACTGACCAAATTTTCCAATCCGAGACGCTCTAGATATTGCGACAGGAGAGGTTCAACCGGACTAAAGAGTCAAAAACTGGGACTGGCAATTGTCCCAGTTGATGGTCCGATCAAATTTCAATACTACATAGCAGCCGATATGCAGGGTGGATACAAATTAATTGGGCAACTTCATTACTGACTAATTAATGAAATATTAATTGCTAGGTGCCATTTCAATGGCAGATTAGTAGTATATTAGTATTATCCTAACTTTGCAGATAGATTGACTTAAGTATTTCAAGTCCTTCAAGTCCACATCTAAGGGTATATGGCTAAGTTCTCGATTTTTCACATTCTTTCTGTGTTTTTGTAACGATTGTGATGCATATCAGATCTGAAGAAACAAAATGCTGTCTGAGATTTCATAAAAACATTTCGTTGTACAAATGCAATGAAATTTCTTTTCTGAATACCGGAAAGCAAAGTGCCTCTAAAAGAGATTACTACTTGTATTGCACTTTGTTTGAACGACGTGAACATGCCAACAAATATATGGCTTGAATTCATTCACCAAACCGGGACATTTTTAGAGCAAAGAAGAGCAGCCACATGGAACACTTTCAAAAAAGTAAACTTTGTGTGATTCACTATCTTAAAATCACGCGTACTCACTCACTCACCTGTCTAGCTGCATAACCATTCAATAATAAACCATTCCCCCCCCCCACTAATTTGTGTCCACTCTGTATAATGTAACACAGGTAATTTTTAAAACTTCAAAGAACTAATATTAAATAGAACACGGTATTCCGAAAACCAACACAAAATGTGATGAAAAGTAAA
>BGPR01015144.1:18935-37409 GCA_013235015.1 Araneus ventricosus
AGAACACGGTATTCCGAAAACCAACACAAAATGTGATGAAAAGTAAAAATTAAGATCGATTCACAAAAATATTCTGTCATGAAAATTATACGTTATTTATTTACAACTAGCTGTTATGCTCGGCGTTGCTCGGGATTAAAATACTTTAATATTTTTAATATATGTAATAATAATAATATTTTTGATGTAAAAAACTACTTTTGTATAGAAAATTACAATACCAAAAATTCTTTTATCGTCTGAAACGTTTTTTCAATTAAAATGAGAATATCAGTTGAACCAGACGACTTTTAAAAACCGCCGATAGCTAATTTTCTCCATAAGTTATTAGTATTTATTGCATAGGTACTTCAAATTTTATTCATAAATCTTGCAGTATAAGAAACATTTTAACGGATGTTTTAGGACAATTACATAGTAAATTTTTCATTGAGAAAAAACGTTAGAATAAATATGAATAAAAAAATAAAATTCGTCTCCATCTAAAATTCTTCTAATGTGATCTAGCAACAGTTCTTATGTATTCTTGTTCTTCACCAATAAAAAAACGTGCTATAAATTGTAAATTTTACACACAATTTAATTTTTGAAAAATTATTAAAATGAGGGCAACGAATTAAACGGTAATGAAACTTGTGTCATGAAAAGTTAATTTTTAAAACTTTTATTAAGTGTAAAAATAGTTTTTGGGACATAATACATATTTTCGAAAAATATCACGGAAAATGCCAAAATCTTGCTTAACTTCCAATTAACTGAAATTTTAATAAGACTCGGTGCTTTTAAAAGTTGAAGGTTGAGTCTCTTCTTATATAAAACATATTTATAAAAATAAGCAAAAATTTCAGAAATAAAGGTAAATTAGTTCAAAGTCTAACCGTTGCCTAGCAACGGAGTAGTAGCAATAAATTTGCGTTATTTCAAAACTGTCTGCACGTAATTAACAATTAATAAACTTAAAAAAATAATAAAAATTCAAGGAAAAATGTCACAGATGTAAAAATCGTATCATTGAAAAGGTAAAGTTTTGAACTTTAAGATGGTATAAAATTATTTTTTGTCGGACGATTTGCTCCGAAGTTACGGCGGAAAAACGGTTTCGGTTAATTTCTAATTAACTGACTGTTTAATTAACTTTTGGGCTTAGAAAAGTTCATAAGTGTCTTCCCCTTGTCTTAAATAATAAGTGTGCAAGATTTGGTTGAAAACAGTCCAGTGGTTTAGTAGGAGATGTGGAACATAGCCACATACTCACATACATAGCCACAATGACTTTTATTTACATTAAGATATTGTAACAAGTTTAACTTCATCGAATATCCCACAATCTTAGAAATCTCCTTAACAAAATCGTATTACAGAATCTAGAAGCATTCTCATAGAATTCTGGTGTTACAACTATCAACCGTAACTTCGAGTGCGAAGAAACTGGAAAGCACTCTTGGAAAACGAACTTTCTCTTCACGGTGGGTAACGAGGCCCGAGAGAGAATGGAAGATTCGAGACACTTTTTACGTAATTATTTCTGGGGCAGATTTCTCCAGCGATAGCACTGTACTTTCTCAAATCAAAAGCCGTTCCTCTGTTGCTTAAAAAGAAATTTCAAAATCGATACCTTTAAGATTTTAGTCTTCAGAATCCCTATAAATACAAGTAATATCGACGTGAGAAAGAGAAAATTTGTGAGAATGCTGTATCAAAAATAGATGGGAAAGTTTTAGTTCATTAATTTTTACACAGAATTTTATAGTAATCTATATTAGATTTATCCAGAAATTGCGGTAACGCTCACGTGGTTTGGTTTGGCTACGTGCCGAAGAGATTCAGACGGTGTGTTTACGTCTACAAATTAGCATACACGGGGGGGGGGGGGGAAAAGGAGAATTGAGCCTTATTTTACTGTTTTTTTTATTTATTTTTTTAGCCGAGTTTAGCAGCTTTTTTTATTTTATGTTGATTCATCGGATTGAATTATGGTATGTCCTTCGTTTCCTTTTTTTTTTATTTAATTCACGCACTCAGAACTATTTAGAATAGTTCAGTTTTTTTTAAAGGTTTCTTTCTTTTTCGTACTTGATTTTGGAAATGAATATTTATGTATTTTATATTTTTCCCGTAACCGTTCTTACACTGAAAGGCTCCTTTTACTCAAAGATTTGCATTCAGCAATTCATAATTTTTTAATTTTGTATTTCTGTTAGTGGATTTTGCATTCTTTTTACTCTTACAAAACGAAAGTTCGTGTCAATTGATTCACCAGTTCTGTTTTTTAATAACTCTGGCAATATGCGTGAGATTTCTTCAACAACTTTCGTTAGTAAAAGCGAAAAGCCCGTCGTAGACGGGCACAAATCTTTTAGAACAGAGGTTCTCAACCTGTGGTACGGGTACCCCTAGGGGTACGCGAAATCAAAGTCGGTAATGGCGGGCACAAGAAAATATAAAGGATTTAAAAAGTTACAGTATTTTGTAAAAGTGAAAGTTGTGCTAGTCTAAAACCTACGCTCACAATAAGAAAAAAGAAAGCAAAAGAAAACCTGGTAAATGATTGATATTTTGTCTTCACCAGCCCCGATTATGCATGAATCATCAGTGTTCACAAGGAGCCAGTGTGATATGCTTTTTATTTTTACTTTCTCGTATACGAAGTATACAAAGAGAAAGTATTGTAATCCTCAAAAAATTTGAACTCGAGATTTTGACGAATCTCCACGTTTTAGAACTCCCTGAGTCCGAAAAACACAATTTTGGAATTATGTCTGTCTGTGTGTCTGTGAACACGATAATTTGATAACTATTAGAGATATAGGGATGAAATTTAGTACGTGATCTTTACACATAATTTGTAGGTTTTTATCAAATTTTGGACAAAATCCGTCTACGGGAAGTTTCTGTCCGCGGTCATGTGAACACTATAACTCAAAAACTTGAATAGCTAGATGGATAAAATTTGGCGCATAGTTAGTTTTATTGTTCTTCTAGTTTACGCTTATCGAGAACAATCCGAAATCCTCTCAAAAATTGTTTTGACGTTTTTATTAAAAGCATGATTAAACGCAGGCGTCATTAATTGCTCGATTGGGATGCATAATGAATAACGACTGCACATATAAATCAAGCTTTGTGTTTTTATGGGTGCTCAATTTGATTGGTTTGGTTTGTTTTGTGGCACTAAACGGGTGTTTGTAGGCTATGCGTGCTCAATTTGAAATCCTTATCTTTAGAGTGACTTCAATTCGATATTGTTTGATTTCTCAAAATGGACAAGAGGTTCAAAACTGGAACTCTTAAGAGATCGGCATCTAGAACTGAAATTCGAACCACCGATTTGACAGCTATAGAGATAACTGTGGATCAGCAAGATGATAATCATGAAGTGCAAAAGCCGACTGATTGGCCTGCTGAAGATAAGAAATAAAATTGATTTTGTTAAAAAAAAAAAACTCAAAACATCAGTGCAGCGATTCTCAACCAGTGGGCGCGCGCCCCTGGGGGGGCGATAGCACTAAACGACAGACGCGAGCATATCGAAGAGAATATATTATTAAAAAATTATTAATTTACTGAAAGGAAAGTAAAACAAAATACATTCTGACATAATAAAAAACAAAATACACATTGAAACTGATATAATCTATACTTATAAAAGGCAATGTTTGTGTGTGTGTGTGCGTGTTTGTCTGCGATGTCCAGACGAATCTATCGCACTTACAGCCATGAAATTTGGCACACAGATAGTCGTAATGGTGACTGAGTGCACCTCGAAGCCGAAATTTTAAATTTTAATCTAGATTTTTTTTTATTTAATGTTTTGTGTTGTTTTGGTTGATTTTTCGCACTAATTTCTCATTAGAATGGTTTCAAATAATTGTACGACAAAAATAGATAGACCATCGGAAAGAGCACGCGATTTCCGTTCTAATGAAGTTAGTTTTGAATTTCTATCTTAAATTACTGAATTTTGAGAATTTTTTAAAAATCAGTCAGTTTTGCACCTAAATGTTGGTTCTGTTTTTAAATTTGTTGCATCCGACTTTCTAATAACACTATTATTTTCAATTTTTTTCAGCTTATAACTGCAACGGTTCTGTCGGATTTAAAACGAGAATGGTTAAAATATCTTTTTTAGTTTTTTTAAAATTAATTTTTTCCTGATAGTTGAACGATACGTTTCCTCTAGCGAAGCTCCCGCCCACGACAGTCTCCGGAACGTTGCGGGCAATTTCATTGGCTGAAGGGCCAGGGTGACGTCATTACTTTCGCGTTCTGCGAGGAGATGATGTATTTACTCCATGACTTCGATTATTATTTTTAAGTGTATCTTAACTTATTTCTTTGGCTTTCATACTTTGCTCGCGGTGTAATAAATATCACATTGTAATTTTTTAACATTATTTGGATTTAACGGTACTCGGTCGAGAGGAAAAGGAGGCGGACCAACTCAATAATATATATATATTTCTGTTTTGATTTAGTTTTTAAAACTTTCATTTATGCAATTGTATGTGGGCTTTTTTTTATTTTGTTGAAGTCCTGATTCCACGGGCATCGCCGTGCGCGTACTGCTAGTGTGCTTATAAATAGGATTGTATCAGTACTGTACAATTATAATAATTAACTTTTCAATATTAAATAAAAATGCATTGTTAGTAATTAATTAAAAATACAATATTATTGTATTAATTTTTATTGTATGAGAAGGGGGGCGATGAAAATTATAGTTGAAAATCGGGTCGCAAACACTGAGAGGTTGAGAAATACTGCATCAGTGCGCCTCCGAAGAAGAGAAAATATTCTAACGAATACTTAAAATATGGATTTTCCGTCACGGGTGATGAAGATTGTCTAACACCACTCTGCGTTGTTTCTGGAGAGATATTGTCAAATGGAAGCATGAAACCATCTTTACTAATGCGTCATTTAGCGGCTAATTAAACTAACACCCGATTGTTCAAATCTTTGTGTGGAGACATGGGCAGCCTACATACTACGTTACTTTTGCACACAGAAGTGAGATGGCCTTCGTGAAGAAATGTGCTCTCAAGATTGTTTGAACTGAGACTTGAAGTTCATATGTTTTTTGAAGACAACCCTTTTACGTTGAGCTCTAAATTTTATGAAAGTGAATGGTTGCAGCAGCTTGAGTACTTATCTGACATTTTTTCAGAAATAGATAAACTTAATTTAGGATTGTAGAACCATTCCATAGCCATTTTTAAGGTAGCTGACAAAATCGAGTCTATGATTAAGAAACTGAATTTTTGGGAATCCTGTATTTAAAAAAAACATTATGAAGTTTTTGAGACACTTCACAGCTTTTTTATCTGATAACGAACTTAAATTAACAAAACATGTAAAAATTAGTATAATAGCACATTTAAAAGGATTTAAATTATCGTTCAGACAATATTTTCCAAAGCTTAGTGATGCAGATATGTTGATTTTAAATTCATTTAACGAAACGTTTTTTCAAAAAGCTGAAAAATTAACAATTTCTGAAAAAGAAAAATTAATTGAACTTTCCACTGAATCTTTATTAGAATATGAAGTTAAAAAAAGAAATTTTATTGACTTCTGGGTAGCAGTGAAAGAAGAGTACCAAGAACTCAGTGTTAAAGCAATAAAATATTTAACACCTTTCACGAACACAGAACTTGTGGAAAGAGCATTCTCGTCTTGTACATATATTAAGAATAAATATCGAAATAAGCTAGACGCAGCTCCATACATGAGATTATATCTTTCTTCATTTGAACCCAATTTTATAAAACTCAGCTCCATGAAACAAGCTCAAGGATCGCATTGAAATTTTCTTGCATTTGAATAACTGATTATTACAAAGTGTAATTTTCAGCTGACCTTATAAGTTAATGTAAAATTATTACAATACTGTTTTTATTTGTTTTGCCGTTTAACTAATACTATTTTAAAATTGGAATAAAATATAAAATTAAAATATTAAATTAATTAAGTCCTGCAAATGCCATTAATTCGCGATATTACACACTTAAGCTTACCTAAGCCCTTAACATTATTGACAAAAACTTCTTTGCATAGACGGATGATTGGGTGGGTGGGTATGACAGTAGGGGGTAAGAGAAAATGAAAAGACTAATCAAGGGGTAAGCGAGGGGAAAAAGGTTGGGAACCCCTGTTCTAGTAAATAGACAGATGTGCCAGCTGATTAAAACTTTATTAAAATGAGAAACACAGTCTTCAATAATTCAGTCGCACGAAAGCTTTTAAGTTTCAATCATGGCTGGCAAACATATGTAAATTTCATGCATTATATGAACAGCGAAGTTTGCCTTCATATCTAAATCACACTTCAACTTCTCTGCATCTATTGGCAGACGATTTACAGAAATTAGGCATATTTAAATAAACGCCCGCAAGGACATGAAAACGTTTCGAAAACAAAATCGAAACAAAAGATACATATTATTGATTTTCCCGCTTATTTTTTTTCGCGATAATGACATTTTATTTGTAGAAAAGTTAAACCAAAACAATATTAAAAAATTGCAACGTGAAAATCATTATTATATTGCAAGCCACAAAGCAAAGTATGCAAGATGAATAAATACGTTAAGATACTGCCGAAAATAATAAATCAAAGTCGTTCGATTGAAGGTTATGACGTCACCTACCCGTCAGCCAATCAAATTGCCAGCTATGTTCCGAAAACGTGTCGCGGGAGGAACCTGGCTTCCGAAAAATAATTTTCAACTGACCAGGAAAAAATTAATTTAAAGAAAACGGGAAGAGATATTTTAACCGTTCTTGTTTTAAATCCGACAGAACCGTTCTAGCTATAAGCTGAAAAAAATTGAAAATAATACTGTTATTAGAAAGTCGGATGCGAGAATTTCAAGAAATCCGAATAAAAAATTACCATAAAAGTGATTATTTTTCAAAAATTTCTCAAAATTTAGTAAATTACGTGTACGAAACAAACTTCAATAGAACGGAAATCGTTTACTCTTTCCGATGGCGTATCTATTTGTTTCGTACAATTATCCAAAATCATTCTATTGAGAAATTAGTGCGAAAAATCACCCAAAACAACACAAAACATTAAATAAAAAATTTTCTAGATTAAATTTTAAAATTCTGGTTTCGAGGTGCATTGCGTCACCATTACGACTACCTGTGTGCCAAATTTCATGGCTGTAAGTACGATAGATTCGTCTGGACATCGCATGCACGCACACAAACATTGCCTTTTATAAGTATAGATAGAGAAAATCCACAGAAAAAAATCATTAATACTTTTCTTTATATTTCATTATGATGTGCGCATCGCTTAACTTGATTAATAATTATGATCAACTAGTAAGCAATTCATAATTATGACGAACTTTAAAATTAAACACAGAGTACAAAAATTTATTTATATCTTAGTTGCTATTCTGATCTACCACAAACATATTTGCTATGGGTTATGTTTGACATAACCCTTAGCGATGGTTTAGAACACGTAACACAATGTAGGCACGCCCTCCAGTTTCAGTATCCCTACAGAATGAGGATCAATCATTGTACGCTCTTGTTCAAAGCATTTACTGAATTCAGTAACTTCTAAGTAAACAATAGTATGTGGCGAGAGTTAAATCCAAATATATATCTTATTCCACCAATACAAACATAGTTATATAAACTGACAATGGCATTCTAAATTTTTTTTACCAACAGGCTTTAAATATTGTTACTGGAAATTTTGTGAAATATTTCACCTTAACTATTTTCATTGCATTATTTTCCCTTCAAAACTGTTTGTTACATTTGACTGAAAATTGGAATAAAAATGCATTGTAGAGGTCACGATAGCTACTTTAACTGCATTATTTTCACTTCAAAACTACTACAATTTACTGAAAATGAAAAAGAAATGCATGTCAGTATACTTGTTTTCGGTAGCTTTCTGAATGTTATATATAAGTATCAACCACAAAAAATGTTAAGTTTGATCCTGAAGCAATGTAATCCAGTTTTAAAAAAAATTGAATACAACGTAACAAAGATTTTTAAATGTCAACAAAACCACAATTGCATTTTCTTTCGTTTACAATAATATATATACAGAACTATTTTCCAGCTGAGAAATAACAAACGGAGGAAGATGCAAAACAAAGAAAAAGGAGCAAATAATAAATCTAATTTACCATAAGTTGAAAAGAGCTAAGTGCATTGACTCTCGAAATCATATTATACTCATACTTAGAAACGGATTTCGGGAACTGTTTTCACAACAAAATGCAATCTCTCCGAATCTGTAATTACTTCAATGTTCATACAAAGTAAAATATTTGTTACTTTATAAAGCACACATGTACGAAGACACGCTTTGGCGGACGTTTCATGGATGACGGTTTAAGATTGGAAAGAACAGTAGAATTCTGGATGACGTTGCTTTAACCTATAGATAAAATGTAAGTTTACTGAAATAGCTGTTCATCATGATAAATAGGATGTTCGTTGCATGCTTTTTAATCTATTTGCTATGAAAACTTATGATAAAAAATTTCGCAATTACTTGAAAAACAAACAGTTTGAAATTTTGATTTACCAGCATGTGAAATAGTAAGATGTTTAATTTAGTTTAGTTACATTAATATCTCATTTTAAAGCAAGATGAGAACTATTTTGGGATGAATTTCGGAATTTAAAACCATGATCAGATGACACCGAAGATATCAACCCCCCCCCTCCACCTCACCAGATTTCTGTGCCACACCAGTGGAAGGAAGTTTGACCCTCGACGTCAGATGTAATGTGCACCAGGCCCTCTTTGGTGTTAGAATTCCGTTTTGAACCTAAACCCCCCCCGCCTCTATCTGAAAAACGTAACAACGGGTCTAGCTACAGTGAAATAATTAATACTTATTAATTGGCATAGTCACACATTAACTATTGTTTAAAAATTGCTTAAATATTGTTACAAAACTGTAATGTCTCTTTCCTGCCATATTAATCTTGTGGTTGGGAAGAAAGATTTACAGAGGTTCTTACTAGCTATTGGGAGAGGTAAAGCCTATGCCACCTGACCTTGGCGAACATTTGGAGACAAAATGAAGGTTATATGCTTGAGTTTTGGTCCTATCTCTACCAGGGACGGAGTTATGGGGAATCTTCGAGAGAATTCTATATGGCATCACATCCTGTCGGAAAAGGTATAAAAATCCGGAGGTGCTGAGACGAGTGACCGTCTTTGGAATGTGTTTGAAAGTCTTTGGAGTTTTGTCGGCATCGCGAGCTGGTAAACTGATAGACGCTGAACGGTACTGAAAGTGCTGTTACTGTTATTAGTGATTGTCTGTTTGTATTGCTAATTTGTACTAGTGCTATTTTTCTTGCTTCCCGTGCTTCATGTTTTTCGAAATAATCGTGAATAAAGCGTCATTCTCCATTATCCTGCTTGTTGGACTATTTTCACTGTACACTCACCGGACGATTTTCGTATCCCTTATAAAGCCGGCATTCATGTAAAGCAAACAAGTACAATTTCAAAAAACCTTTATAACTATGTTTAGGGTGTTTAATACTTTTTAATTGAAGATATTTCGTTGGTGTGTCCCCATAGAAGTGATAAAAAATCTTAAGAAATAATTTCAAAATATAATATAGAGAATCATATTTCATTAAAATACGATATCCTTCCGAAATGTTCAGTGACAGTTGAGACAGTAATGCTACAGTTTATTGCTAATCTCAAGCTAATGACGCCATAACTTAATCTAAAGCTTGGAGAAACAAGTCTTTTGACAGTTTCAATCCGCGATATTTTCCACTTTACTTTAACGAAATATGCCTGACTGTCATCGCTTAGTAACAAGTATTAGAGCTCCCCAGAGCACATTTGTTTTTAAGTTTTTAAAATTTCATTCAATCATTAGAACATGTATGGTATCGAGAAATTCATTTCATGACTTTGGAACTACGCATTTTTCAAATTTGGGAGATGTTTTCAGATTGCAGAGAATACATGTTGATTATACTGGATATGAAAAATAGTTATTTTGTCCGCACATTTTAAAGAATGAGCAAAATTTTTAAATTTCTATCAAAAGCACCAAGGGCTCAGTACCATAAATTATAATGCATTTTCAATAATGATTTCATTAAAAACGATCCTATATAAACTCTCTGATCACCACAAGTTTCTTGGAGTAATGCGAGCGATTAGATAATCCAAAATCATATTAATTCGATTTGTTTTCGACTTGTAAGTAGGTACTCTGGGTTGCTCTTATCAGTGGCGATCAGTGGAGTCGAGGGGGGGGGGGCGCGGCGCCAGGCGCCCTCCTACTTTTTTTAGGGAAAAAATGAATTTTTTATTACATTTTAGCTCCCTAAAACTAAGAATTACAAAAAATAAATAGTGTTCAGGAACGCTACGTAATTGTTTAACTAAATTTTTAAATTTTGTTGTTAACCTATCTCCCTAGTCTTTTAGCTAGCTATAAATTTTTTACCACTCACTTTTTCCACCCAACCACCGCCACTAAGCTCTCATAAATTCTTTAAGTTTTAGTACTAGGCATCTAGTACATCTCGAACAAAATAGCCAAAAGTGATTTATTTTTGTAGTTTGCACGTTCTTTGCAGAGGAAACCTTGTCATGAAGGAATAAAAAATTAAAATTTTATCTGCTGTACTTCTTTTTCATTGCAAAACGGCTATTATACAGACATTTCTTTCCTGAATGTAAAAACAACATCTGAAGTCTAAAAAATCCTGTTGTACAAATTGATTAACAATTCAATTCTTACAAATGTCAGTTTTGCGATAGTTCATTTCTTATGTAGATGAAATTTCAGCATTCGTATTCCTCAGTAATTTTTTCAAAAACATTTATCCAATTTTTGACCGAAAACGTTTGGGCTTTAAACAAAGTTAATGTGTCCTTCTGGCAACAATAAAAACTGTCCGTCACTATTTAGTTAAAAATGTCAGTAAAATGAATTTTCGTGCTTGTATCCATTTTCAGCAGCCGACAATTTCACTTAAGAAATGAGGAAAGGGAAATGTGTTTTTCAGATGTGTTTTTAAGAATTCGTTTAGCGCTTAAGCAGGAACAATATGAACTTATCTTGTGGTGAATTCTGAGGGAAAACTTCCGTTATAAATCCCTAATTATACGCAGCATTTTAAAACATAAACATAGAACAAAAGTGATCAGACGTCCCGGATTAATCCCTATTTTATATTCTTTGTTCCGGTAGGAAAAACGTACCAGATTGTCCCGCTTTTGAACAAAATGTCCCGAATTGCTTCATTTTTTACTTATAATTAAATAGTTCATATTAACTTTGAAAAAGGATTCATTGTTTAAATTTTAAGAAATTAAAATAAAAAAATGATCTTTTCCTTTTTACCTTCTCGTATACGAAGAGAAAGTATTGTAATAATCAAAAAATTAGAACTCGAGATTTTGACGAATCTCCACGTTTTAGACCTCCCCGAGTCCGAACCATCGGGAGTGTTCTCCCCTAAACTTTCTCGTATACTTCCCCCAAAAGGTGCCGTTTCTACTCCCCCCGCGTGGCTAAAAAAATTCGAACCTATTGTTCTCCAGAATCCAATGACTATCAGAAGGTTTTTCATTATAGTGATTGAAAAATATCTAGGTAAAGAATCAAATTCAAAGCGATGCCTGCCGATTAAAACGCATATCTGTCGCACACTGCTAGGTTTCACTCTTGCCGTCTCAAGAACAAACTGACGTAATCGCTCCTTTGGCGAGCACAGACGTACGCATACGCATGGAGATAACGGATCGGTTTCAATGGTAAATTATACAGACCGACAGACAGTCAACCCGCTGACGGATTTGGCCCAAACTTTTATACGGGCCTACATTTATGACGATAAAACTGTGTACCAAATTTTATCCATCTAGCTATTCAGGTTTTTGAGTTATAGTGTTCTCATGACTTCGGACATACAGATAGACAGACTTCCCGTTGACGGATTTTGTCCAAAATTTTGATAGAAACCTACAAACTATGTGTAAAGACCACATACCAAATTTCATCCCCATAGCTCTAATAGTTTTCGAGTTATCGTGTTCACAGACAGACACACACACAGACAGACATACAGACATAATTCCAAAATTGTGTTTTTCGGACACAGGGAGGTCTAAAACGTGGAGATTCGTCAAAATCTCGAGTTCGAATTTTTTGACGATTACAATACTTTCTCTTTGTATACTTCGTATACGAGAAAGTAAAAACACAATTTGGGAGTTATGTCTGTCCGTGAATACAATAACTCAAAAACTATTAAAGCTACATGGATGAAATCTAATACGTGGTCTTTACACATAATTTGTAGGTTTCTTTCAAATTTTGGACAAAATTCGTCCACGGGGAGTTTGTCTGTCTCTATGTCCGTGTTAAAGTGAACGCGATAACTCACAAACTTAAATAGCTAGGTGGATAAAATTAGTGCACAGTTTTATCATCGGGAATGTAGGTTTGTACCAAAGTTTGGACCAAATCCGTCAACTGAGTGACTGTCTGTCTGTACCATCGCATACTTTTAAACGCAATAATTTCTTTAAACCAGCGGGAGTGGTCTCCCCTAAACTTTCTCATATACTTCTCCCGAAAGGTGCTGTTTCCCCCTCCCCGCGTGGATAAAAAAATTCGTACCTACTGTAACCCAGAATCCAATGACTATCAAAAGGTTTTTCATTGTAAAATATTTAGGTAAAGAATCAAATTGAAAGAGATGCGTACCGATTAAAAAGCATCTAATCACATACTTCCACTCTTGCCGGCTCAAGGACAAAGTGAAAGAATCTTTCTAAGTGCACAGAGATTGCTACCAGTACGCATGCGCATTTGGAGAATCGGATTAAAAAATTGAATATGCAATTTGAACGCCTTTTTTCAATCGATTAGAACGAATTTTGGGCACAGATCTATAATTAATGCTAGCAACCGTCATACCAATTTTTATTTATGTAAACCAAAGGGTTTAGGAGATATAATTTTTACAAATATGCGATTATACAATCCGAAAGACCATCAACCCTTCGACGGATTTGGTCCAAACTTTGATACGGACCTACATTCATGATGATAAAACTGTGTACCAAATTTTATCCATCTAGCCATCCAAGTTTTTGAAATATAATGTTCACATGACCACGGACAGACAGACTTCCCTTGGACGGAATTTGTCGTTTATTTGATAGAAACCTACAAATCATGTGTGAAGATAACATACCAAATTTCATCCCCGTAGCTCTAATAGTTTTCGAGTTGTCGTGTTCGCAGACACACAGACAGACATAATTCCAAAATTGTGTTTTTCGGACTCAGGGAGGTCTCAAACGTGGAGATTCGTCAACATCTCGAGTTCGAATTTTTTGACGATTACAATACTTTCTTTTTGTATACTTCGTATACGAGAAAGTAAAAATTACTTTGATAAATGAAATTTGATATGTGGCCTTCTTACTTTAATGGTAGATTTGTGCCCAATTTTTGTGACAATCGATTAAAAAAAGGGCGTTCAAATTGCAAATTTGGATTTGCTTTATCTTACAGACAGCGCAGTCCTAATGGTAATCACGCGGGCGTCTAATTCCACTTCCGCGTTGGACGACCTTCTGAAATCGTGGTATGACGTTTCGCTTAGTTTTTTCCTCCACTGCGTTTGGGGTTCTTGTTCGTTTTACTGCCTTTTAGCTTACTTTTTTCTCTACATGTGTTAGGAGTATACGAGAAAGTTTAGGGGAGACCACTCCCGCTGGTTTTACGGTGCATTAAATCAAAAAATCGGCGACTGATTCGCAGCGGACCCAATAGAATCACTCGCTATGTTACAGTGAATAGTCCTAGATCAATATCGGAATTTTTTGTATGTTGATAAATTCCTAATGTAGGTTAGTGGGCTATCATGATCATCAACATTTATGCCAACGCAGTATTCGACTTACGGTCAAAGATAAAAGTTTAAAAAATTTGATCACTTTAAATTAATACCATTTTGCACTGCATCTGAATTTCAAGTAACAGAGACTTTCGGAGTTCTGATCGATACTTTGTATCTTTGCAATGGAATACGCTTATCAGATGAAAGAACTATAAAAGTTAGTGTTAGAACTATAAAAGCTCACATCTAGCATTTTTTGTACCAATTTGTATTCTTTCATTTGTTAATGTAGTAAACGTTGTAAGACAGAATCTCATGTAAAACTTGTAACACAACAATTTTCGTATCTGAAAGAGTTTTTTAAAGATAGCGAAATCATTGCAAAGCTTTGGCTAATTTATTTAAATAGCCATCAATCGTTAAATTATAGAAAATGCATTTTCTATTTAATAGAATTTAGCAAGGATTTTTTGCTGAAATTTTCATCTGTAGGTTTGTATATATGCACTGATGTTTGATACACGTTGTTTCCTACAAATAGGCAATGATTTTTTTTTATTTTCATAACTTATTCCAAAAAGTTAAATTAATCCTGCTTTTTATTAATGATATTCATATAAAAGAAATTTTTGAGTATTTTATAAAATCTGATATCTAAAATATACTTCTCCTTTGATACAGTAAACATCTCTGCAACAATACCACAAAGGAAGAATTTTAAATGAAATTAAACCGATGAAATGCCCACATCTGAGACAAAACAGCTTTATTTAACACTTCATACTACTTATTTGTTTATAGAACAAAGGCTCGTTCTTCCGGACTTTTTATTACACGAACAAAAACGAAAGCCTTCATTACTCAAGGAAAGAATGGTTAATTTTTAAAATAAGAATGAAACCTATATCTAACTACAAAACTAAGACAGTAGACATTTTACGCAATGTTGTGTTAACAACTCACAAACGCTACAAAAGAGACAACACAGTTCCTGTTCGAAATGTGACGCTGTCTTCCGCAGTCACATTTTCTGTCAATAGAACACGACTAAAAAACGTGTTTTTTATCCTATTTAGCCTTCATGCTAAACATAACCACACCTACTTCTTTAAAAAACATAGTAAAAAAATATAACACTGTTCAAAATGACAATAAGTTGTCTTTTTCATGTATATAGCAAAATAGAGGTCATAGAGATTGCACGAGGAAGAAAAGTTTTGAAAGAGAGAAGGTTTGTAATAGATAATACGATAAAAAAGTAGAAATAAAATTTTTTATGTCAATGTTTAAAATATTATTTTTTGAATGTCTGAAAATATTGTATACATCTGGAATTTGATTTTGCCAAAATGTATAGTATAGTTTAATAGTTTTAACTCGATGAAACTGCTCCCTTTGTCCGAAAATGTGAGAAACGTTTTAAAAAACATTACAGATGAATGGTTAAAACAAACATTTTAGTAATGAAGTAAGCTTGTTTGTATCTGACAGTAACCGATAAACAACACGTGGTAATAAATGAACATTTGAATTCGAAAAGTCAAAAATTTTCAATACGAAAAATTTTATTTCGTACAAAATAACATAACACTCACTGCATTTACGAAATGCTTGATTTTGATTAAAGCAGTGTTGTATTGTCAAGAAAAAAAGCAGCAAATCGAAGAAGCTATTGTATAGCAACGGATTCGGAAACCTTCCGCGCTTTTGCGCATGCGCCGGGCGGAGTTATTTTCTTCAAAATAGGGGGAAAGTGAAGAATGGAAGGATGATGTTTGCATTTTACTGAGCGTGACTAACAAAGAACTCCGGAAATGCGCTCATATGACTCACTGCTTGACACCCCTTTCCTGTGTAAAATCGTCCAAAAGTGGTAGTCTCGGAATCCGTGGTCAAACTATAACTGAAATTCCAGTTATATATCTCATATTGATAAGGCAAAGCTTCCTCATGAGAGAGGGATACCAACGAATTTAGTTTGCTCTCAAGAAGCTCTAGACAAGGTCAGATGTCGCTTCAAATGAAGTTACATTATATTTTAAAATATGTCATTTATACATCAGTAAACTTATTCTACTTAACTAATATCGTAATTAGTTGTAAATATGTACTATAAATTTGAATAAAAAATTATTTAGAAATGTATACCATATTTTCAGAAAGAGGAAATATTTCATTTATGGTCCACTGCATTTATGAAAAATTGAACAAATTTTACTGTCTGTAAAATCTCAAGAACCACAATGACTAATTCTAGAACGCAGCGATTGTCAAACAAAAGGCATTGTGCTGTTTGAAATGCAAGGGATACAACTGATGTATATTATTTATTCGTAGTTAAATTTGCCTCAAAATAGAATGAACACCTCTTCCAATTATCACTCACTATGAAGCAAGGCCGGTATCACATGCGACAAACGAAAATATTAAAGCAACAGATTGAATAAACTTCCTTTGGTTCGCACAAAAATCATTATTATATCTTTTTAAAATAAAAAAAAATTATTTTTTTAATGATACCAGTTTCATTTCTGAGCAACGTTTTCTTTAATTTTAATATTTTTTTACCAAAATTTTGTAAGCACACGCTGTAACAATGATTTTTATTGTTGTAATGAAATTCAAACCAATATTATTTCATTTACTCATTTAGTCGCGTGTTTTACCAGTGTTAACGCTACGACGAATAAAATTACTTTCTTTGGTCTTCTTAACAGAATTTTCATTTCGGCTGTTACTTACATGATTATGTTTTTAGGCTGCCATTTTTTCTGTAAATTGTGTGTTGTAAAAATCGCTACGCATAGTATGCAACAACTGATGCAATCAAACCAGACGAAGACAAGACAGACGAATCCAGCCTAATTTTTTTTTAAAAAAAAACTCATACATTTAGCATTTTCGGGTAGACGTGCTCGACATCTGTTACATTATCTAAATTTCTAGCCTGCAAATATCAACATATCGTAATAGCTGGATTGCTACAACTTTAGAAATCAGCTTCGATACACCGTTATATCGTTTAAGAACGAATGGGAAGTGCATGCCCTAAATTATTAGAAAAATATTGTTTCAATGGAAAAATTTGGTACCGAATCTGAATAAATGAAATGAAATATAAAGAAAAGTTTGAGCATTGCGTTAAAAATTATCGATTCGAAACATAAGTGGGATAAAAAAACACGAAGGCAATAAATTATCGAAAGTAGAACTAAAAAAGTTTTAATTTGTGATAAATCGGTATTTCAGACGTTAATAAAATAAAGAAACTGCTCTAGGTAACAACACGGATTAAGAAACAAAAAAGTATGTTTTTTAAAAAATTAATGGCGGATTGCTAAACATCCTTTTAACTAGCCCAGTAACACAGATCCGTACTTTTAAATTTGTTTCGTGGTGCAAACTAGTTTTAGCTACTAATCTCCCTTGTATAACAACTCTTTTTGTTGCAATTTCGTTTCAACATTTTAAATAAAATTTATTAGATTCTAGCAGATAAAGATAATTATCATGCAAACGCAATTCGTCTTTTTCTCTTTCACGTTTATACGAATCAGCAGATTTCTATTTTTAAAATGACCGTCTCGTTCTATAGTTACCCGTGAACTATTGGAGACAAACACGGAACTCAACACCCTGATTTTTGAAACCTCGTCTATACTGAATCCTCAAATTCACGTTTAATTTCCATCCAACAGAAGAAGGAATACAAGACGTCCACAAATTATTGTTCGGGTTTCCTTATCTCATAACTTTTGATTAAAGAACATAAAGATAAATGTTATTACATATTCATAAAGTACAACTTAAAAAGTTTTTTTGATAACACAGACAAAGTTAAGTAATTTCCACATGGCAGCCTTTCGAGGCATGCAACCCATTGACACCAGTCTCGATGTGTCTAGGATTACGTTAGTGAAATTTATACCGTCTCTATACAAGGCAAGTTAAGTACTTAAATATCTTGGATGGAATAAGAACATCAAAACTTCTATGAGAAAAAAATCTTTGAGACATAGATGGAAACTAAGGGCTTTTTTTATTAATATGTCTAAATAATTCCACTGCCTAAAATTCCTCTTTTCCCTCCTTCTGTTTTGTCTTTCCGAATATAGATGGCGCCATGGTTCTAGCGCTTCTTTAAAAAATTTGCTGATTACTTATTTTAACAGAAAGTTAGCGTGGGATTGTGATAGCGTGATGACATTTTTTTCCCTCTATTCTGGGCATGGGGTAAGTTTATTTTTATAATGGCTGCTATTATTAACAGCCAGATGGCTAATATTTATAAATCAATCTTATTAGCATTTTTATGTTTGTGTTTGGTTTTCCTTTTGCTTTTAAAATAATGCTTTTAGATGTGCAGATCTCCTTTGTCTTTAATTGGTAAATTTCGGGCTAAGAGAAGCTGTATTTGGTGTAATGCAATTTCCCAAATATTTCGAATCCATTTCGGATCAAGTCCTTAGCCCTTGATAAAATGGACTATAATGGATTCCTTGTTTGTTTAATTCGATTCCCTCTGAGTTTATCTTAGTTTTTTGGCTTTCTTTGAATGATATTGATTTCCATTGTTCTTTGTTT
>BGPR01015145.1:3197-23788 GCA_013235015.1 Araneus ventricosus
TTATAAAGCATTTCAATAAAATGTCGGAGATTTCCTCTTTTCTTCATACATACAGGATGATTCAAAATACGTTTCGAAACTTTAAAGTTAGGTCTGGCATACGATAAGCATCCAAAATCACACAGGAACTTGATTGTGAAAATATCATCTTGAATTGAAAGCTTGGTGTTCTGTGTCTGGGCTGATAAATGAAAATTAGAGTTGAAGCACTTAACATTTGAAAGGCCCAGTGGAAAACAATAAGATCACGTTTTCTTTCAATTTTAAGCTGCAGCGCTATTTGTTATCTTAATGTATGCAGTTTAAATGTCGTGAATAAGAACTGCATTGAATTTGAGCGTCTTAAAGTTAACATTTGAAAAATGTACACTTTCTTTGATAGCAAGTGATGTTATGCTTTCCATGTTTGCAAATTTTTCATTTTTATCTTGCCTCTTAAGCATTTACAAATTTTGGATCGCTTAAACAAATAAAAAACTTTTATGTAAGGAAATAATTTTTAAATTTTATTAGCATCAGCTTTGACTTCAAAGGTTTTTTTTAATATGAAGACTGGAGAGATAAATACTAGCCTAGTTTATCTCAATTAGTGGGTATGACGAAAATGAAGAGGCGTGGTTGGAAATTGACGAGGTTGTTGCATACTCGTTTCAAACTGCAGTTCGCAAATGAAGCGCTATTTTGCTACGAAACGAGCTCGTATGTGCATAAAATGTAGAAAATTTGATTCTGTTGTGAAATTACTGCGATAATTTATAATGTCCCTCATATGGAAGCTCGTATTTAATCATTCAGAAGCTTAATATTTCTGCATTTTGCCAGATATATTAACAGGTAATTTGAACCACGAGTAACAGTTTTCTATGCCTCTTTGACTGTTACTAATCTGTAGCGAATATTACAGACTGTAAATATGTTTTATTGAGATTTTATATTATAATAATTCTCTAATTATAACGCTTGTATCAAAATAAACTGATTAATGTTAACCTTCAGTCGTAACTTCGTTTGTAAATGTGCATTGAAAAGTAATGGAATGTTTATTTATTGATTTTATCATATATGTGTTGAATCTGTAGCTTTCACTTGCATTTTCTGATGAAGGATTTTTGTAAAACCCAATTTAAAATCGTCAGTTTTGTTTTATGAGAGAAAGTAATTAAATAAAAGAATCATTAACCGCTTTAACGAACTATTAACATTGGTGTTAAGACTAATTATTTGGTGAAACAAATTAAAATTACAATGATTTCTCCCATTTTTTCCCTTTTGCACTTTTTTTGTATTTCTTTATCGTTCTATAATATTTTTACTATCACTGCCTCATATTCGTTTTTGAATGGTCTTTATTGAATCGATACACATTTTATTATATAAAACACCTGAAATTGTAATTAATAGAGTTTTCATCGTTGTATTTTTGACAACACTGTGGTTAATACAAATCCTTTCTAAATGCGAAGAATTTCATAGAATGAATACAAAAATTCTGAATATCTCCTCTCAACAATCGCGAAATACAAAAAATAAAAATAGTTGGTTTTTCTTTCGAAAATTCGAATTTTGAACTTGCAATTCCAAAACAGCAACATATCTTTCTAAAGAAATGATTCTTCATTACTCTCATCGGATTAATGATTGTTCATATTACTTATTAAAGTTATTGTTATGACATTTCATCTTATGTTTTACTACTTCAAAAATGAGTGTAAATTTCATGTCTTGCGAAAAAATTTCATAAGATGTATTTAACCCTCTGATGGCCTTAACGTTCAAGACGGCTCGTCATATAAACTTCTAGACGACGGAAGAACGCAAGAAAAGCCGTTTGATAATTTCCTTCTCCTTTTTCAATAGGGTCGGCAAACGGTGCGGAGTAATCTTATCTTCTTAACAATGGTTCTTCCCTTCCCACTGCCACACTTGATTGATGTCTCCGGCAAGTGTTGGAGGTTTTATCTCCCACTATGTCGGATATAGTTTTAAAATAAAAATCACCTGTATTAAAAATCAGCTATTTATTTTTACAGTATTTTTCTACGGCGTTTAAGCTAAGAAGTCTAATTCCTTTCTCTAGAAAAAACAATCTTCGTCGATGCTGATTTGACAAGTACAAACATTTTTCAACTGTCTTTATGAAGCCCATATTACCATAGAGTTTTAATGAGCGGTAATAATAACATGGTGATGTGAAAGCACTAAAATGTTGAAAATGATGAAGAAATTTTTTTCAAAAGCCGTATTCAGCCTGCAGAAGCTGAAGCATTTGCACAATCGAATGCGGCAGCCTCTTTTATAGAATATTAGTGAATGGTGAAAAATATTACAGCCTAGGGCAAGAACCTAGCAATGATAAACTGCTTGGAATGCAACTAAAGTAATCGTAAATTGAATTGTTGGGTACTGCAGGTTTATTAATCACAGCATAATTTGATTTCTTATGGGTAGTTCAACTAAATTTTTTCTATGCCAAGAAAAAGAACAAAACAATGTGCATGAAGCGGCCCACTTTAAAATAGGCTTATATTTTATGGTTAATTGAAATGTCAACGGATTGTTTGTACACTCTGTATTTATATTTGTAAAAAAATAAGTACTTTGATGGCTTTAGAAACGGGAAAAAATAATATTCATGTCAAAATGAGATATCATCTTTTGCGTAGATTGGAATCAAGATTTGGAAATTTTAAAAATAAGTATTACCACTTTTAATATTGAAAAAGTTTCTATATAAAATTTAAAATTTTTACTTAAACCATTATAGAATGATCGTTTGACTTTATTTCTTTAATATAAAGCCTAAAGTTTATTTCTGGGCTGGTAAATGAAAATTAGTGTTAAACCATTTGTTTTGGATGTAATACGAAAACGTCAATATCACAATACTTTTCACATTGCTCCATATTTGACAAAAATATATCATTCTTAAGACAACTCAAGCTAGGTATTATTCCTGACTTCTTCATGTAACTGAGGAGGAAAAGACACATCAGGATTTACGCATGCGTGTGATAAACGATTCCATCGCTCCCAGTTCGGGAATTCGGAATTAACTACTTTGAATCCTCTCATTTCCAAAGAAACCTAACCTAAATGACGCCATGTTGGATATTTGGTATTTATAAATGGAATTTTTTTTTTGCCTAGTATACATTCTGCACACCTTTATTTTTTATTTATTAAATTATGGAATTATGTCAAGTACGTCAGGAAAAAATCGATGTTCACTTCAAAATACATATTATTCAAGATCCTCGACATAAGAACAGTAAGTTTAAAATGTTTGCAAATCATTCATCAAATCTGATTTAAATGATTTAACAATTTGTAATATTTTAAAATATTATTTTCGCTTTTGTATATGTAATAATAAAATTTTGTCTTATTTTTGTACTATTGCTGTTGCATTTCAAAATGCTTATCATATGGTATAATTTGATAAAATATGCATTATTTTTGTTTTCCGGAACCTTGATAGAAGCGAAGCCATAGTAGATTTCGCAATTTTTAAATATTGCATATTTGAACTTAGCCTGATACAGATTATGAAACCCAAAGTTCCTTTCGAACTTTAATAATACCTGAGAGTCTTAATGTTTATATCCACAGTGTCGAAATATTATATGACATTTTGCTTCTTTTAACCAGGGAGGCAGCAAGAATTTAGTACATAAAATTAACCCCTCAACGAAAAACTTCCAAATTCACAGTAGCTTCTTTAACGGTCATTTACTTGCTGACCACAGGTATTTCAAGAATTTCTCCTCATTTCTTATCACAAGCCGATAATGCTGGGTGATAAATACATTAGATGGATCGAAACAATTTATCGCTATTTGAATTAAAAATATGAAATGGAAAGACTGGCACCGCTATTAGCTGAAATATCAACTAATTAAAAATCGATTACTGACGAAAATAAATAAATTGTCGAGGTTGAACTAGAGATCATAAGTTGAATTCTGAAAGGAATTAGACAATTGATCCTATATTTTTTAATTTAGAAGTCTGGAGTTAAAATGTTGTAGTAAGCGGTAAGATGTCTTCAATTAAAAATAGCGTAAAATGGAACTTCTCAAAAATATGAGAACATTCATACAACATCGTGATGAGACTAATAGAGTATTTTGATGGAGCAGAATTGTATAATGGGTTCAAACTTCTTGGAAATGTGAATCGATGTGACAGAAATAATATTAATACCTACACTATATGCCCAAAAGTATCCGGACACTTGCAGATTTTCACATTTCTTAGAATTTCTCCGGAATGGTTTAACCGACTGCCTTTAATACACAATATGTTAGAGAAGTATTTGTGTAAAACTTTGGAAAAGAATTGTTGAATATTACAGGAATTATGAGCAATTTTAGTACGTAGTATTTTACTGCGCATGCACGAAACATAGTGTAATTTTTCTTTCACAACTTTAAAGCCAGATATATAGGGCAACTTATATAAAAAAATTCAGTTCAATATTATTAGTATTCAGAAAGATATCGGCATTACAACGGGCAGAATTTTAGCTCCTGTCGAAGAGAAGCTAAAAGATGAGGGGTTGTACACAAATTGATATTTTTTAAACTTATATCTTTATAATAACTTATAGTTATATTGAATTGTATAGCGGTTAGAATTTGCTGAATACCCATGAACACTTATCAATTACGTGCATAACTTAAATTCCAGCTAATTAGGCACTATAAATAACAAACATTTTATTACTTTAATTATATTATTTACATGATTATTAAAAAGTTGCATATTACAATTTTACGGCCAAACGATGTTTTTAAATATATTTATTTTATGGCCAAACGACTTTTTTATCTAATTAATTTCTTTTCTTAAAATATTTTAATAATTCTACATATATATATATTTTATTCGTTACGATTATTAGATGTGTTCATGGGTATTCAGCAAATTCTAACCACTATACAATTCAATATAACTATTTAAAGATATAAGTTCAAAAAATATCAATTTGTGTACAACCCCTCATCTTTTAGCTTCTCTTCGACAGGAGCTAAAATTCTGCCTGTTGTAATGCCGATATTTTTCTGAATACTAATGATATTGAACTGAATTTTTTTTATATAAGTTGCCCTATATATCTGGCTTTAAAGTTGTGAAAGAAAAAATTACACTATGTTTCGCGCATGCGCAGTAAAACACTATTTACTAAAATTGCTCATAATTCCTGTAATATTCACCAATTGTTTCCAAAAGTTTTACAAAAATACTTCTCTAACATATTGTCATCTTTTCTGTAAGTTTCGTATAATATAACAAAAAACTCTGCATGTTATAAGCAAAAAACAGGTAGGAAAATTTGAGATTTTTTAAGAAAACCTTTATGTCTTCCCAAATATTTGCGCTGAGTTTGCAAAAATTTCTGTAAATATTATGCACATTAAACATTACCATTTCTGAAAGTTTCATCTTGTTATAAGTATTCTGTGAAGCGGGGTGGGCCCAAAACTTTTTTGTCTTCATCAGTTTGTAGACGGCCCCCTAATTGCCCTCAGGACCGAATCTTCAATGTAAAATGTGAGTCATTGTCTATTCTTTACATGTCCAAAGTTTAAAGGCAGTCGGTTAAACCATTCCGGAGAAATTCTAAAAAATGTGAAAATCTGCAAGTGTCCGGATACTTTAAGGCATATAGTGTATATACGGACGAATGAAGTTAATTTTGGACGGTAAAACCAATCTTTTCATGAATACTTTAGAAATATAAGCAATCATTGATCTTTTTCGTTTAAATGCAGAGCTCAGAAGAGATTTTTCCGAAAAAAATTTTTCTAATACTTAATACTCTGTACACCACTACCACAAATGTTTCATATTAAATAAAATGTGATTTCCTATGCGCTTTGTTATGGAAGCATGATCCAGGGCCTATGAAACCCGACTGCATTTGGGGAGTGTGATTCAGTATAAAATTTATAGTAATGAGTAATGAAGCAGGGCGGCAGTTATTTAAACTTGTCGTTTGAAGATGGACAGTTTTCAGCAATCTGAAATGCAAAAAAAACATATTTTAAGGAAAACACAAGACACATTTTCTGCAAAATATTATTTGAAAATTGGTAAATATTTTTACCATAAATACAGATTCAATTGTGAAAAAAGTTCATATTCTGATAACCAGATTTTCTGCAAGGTCGCACTAAATGTTCTCTATGTCTTCCTTTAGGATTTTCTTCCCACTATTCATGTCCTTGAAATTCTGATTTTAAAATGTTTCTGCATAAAACCTATTTGTCAATACTCTCTCAATTTGGTTCAGAATACATTGTCAGTAATTTTGTACAAAATGACAGAGTTTTAGAGGGTTCACGATTAAGCATGGAATCACGACTCTGAGCTTACTGGTCGTGATATTTTTCCTTTTCTTCACAACTTATTTACTCTCACCTGCCTCAGAACTATGAAGAGTCTCTCCTTTCACTAATATTTTATTATTCTGTTTCGTTATAAAAAAGTATTTGTCGGGACGAATTTGAAATGCCGTCTTGTAGGTTGTTTTATGAAACTGCTGCTGATTTTCATCCAATCATAATCGAGAAAATCTGTCTCTAACTTTAATCTGTCCCATTTTCGGAAAGAATTTATTCTCAACGACGAACTCATTTTTATCTTCATTTTCTTTTCAATTCGTGCAAGCACGCTTTCTGGTTGAATAAAAGAATGTTCTATATAGGGAACTCTATCTTCTTAGGTTCCTTGGCCAACAACATTAAAGCATAATCATCAGTGTTGTGTTTTTGCTTCGGCCTCCACACCTATCAGCCATACATATCAGGACCTTAACAACTAAGAAGTCCGTATTCTGCAGCCGCTGAAGCAAAGTTGAAGAAATTTCATTGGAAGCTTTTGGGAATTTATGCTCCATCAAGTGTATATGCATTCTTTATTGTTAGCCAAACGATCTTCCGATGAGACGTGTACAATGGTGGAGTTATATAGACAGAGCCACCTATTATAATTTGCCAACACGATAAGGATTGTTGGTAGGAAAAGTTTTTCGGCAATCAAAGTGTAAGATAATTAGGTCCCCCATCTTTAAATCTAAGGAAAAAATCCGCAGTTCGCTTTTTATGCAGAGTGGATTCAATTCTAAATGTCTGCTTCTCTTCATCAAACTTAGCTGCTTTGATCCCCTCATTCAAACCTATGCATTTAGAACAAACATCAACACTTGTTAAATAGGTTTTTGAAGTAACAGAGAATAACTATGGGGGACATCAACAATCTTCCTGATTCGAATTCAACAACTCCCACAGTCTCGAAATGACTTCCTTTTTTTATCAAAATATATGTGGTCATCGCACTAAAAACTACTGATTTTTTCAGTTCTGTGGTTTCTGACGATCAAGATGTTATTTCAATTACCGAGACATGGCTTTCTGAATATATGGATTCCTTGGAACATTTCGACGATAAATACCTGATATTCCGAACGGACCGTGTTTCCTTATCCAATTATTGCAGACGTGGTGGTGGCTTTCTTATAGCTATCAAAAAGTGTTTTTCTCCTTGTATTTTGGATTTGCTGGATTGCATGTCGAAGCTGTCTGGATGTCAATCAAATTAAATCACAACCAAAAATGCTTGTTTATGTTGTTTATTTTCCGTCTTACTCTTGTGCCTACATGTATGTAGAATTTTGTGATTGTTTTAAAAGATTTGGATTTGTTGATTATATTTTCATCTGTGGTGATTTTAATTTATCTATATATGAAGAGTTTGGTGATCCCAAGAACCCAATTGTAAATTAATTATCCAATTTTATGAATCTTTATAATTTAGGATAATTTAAAAATACTTTTAATTGTAATAATACACTTCTTGGTTTCATTTTATCTGATATTGAATTTAGTCAAATTTCTGTCTGGTACAGTGATAGTCCTTTGGTTCCCGAGGAAAAACATGACCCTGCTCAGTCTTTACATATGTTTTGTTGTTGTCCACCTCAGTGAGAGGAATATGAATATCCTCCCTTCTCACACTCAATAGAAACTAGGAGTTTGTTAAAAGGAAAGCCTTGATCCGTAAGTTAATTTTAAGAGGTGAAAATCCTGATTAAGTTTATGAATTTAGAACTTTCAGCTCTGACGTTCAGTATAATATCCAATAGGATAATAATACATATCCGTTTCTCACGAAAAATAATCTAATTTCGAATCCTAAAAAAGTTTTGTTTCATTTTAAAAATTAAAACATAAATTCACCTAAAAGTTTATACTGAAATAACGTGCGTTAAGAAAATGATGGATATATAGCAAATGCTTTTGCTTTTTAAATCTGTTTTCAAGTTTACCACAGACTATGACAAAAATGACGAGTTCAAGAGCAACTGTGTTGGTGATCTTGTTAAATTTGAAAGCGGTATTTATGATGATGTGCGATCTGGGAATTAAAATCTTCTCTAACTGTTGGTGTGGATAAAATTCCTTCTTTTATTATTAAGGGGTGCGCAGAGTTTTTCATTTAACCCCTTCTTATTTTGTGCAACATGTTGTTGAGAACAAACAGGTTCCTCCTGTCTGAAAGCAAACAATGATTATTCCTTTTTTAAAAAATGCGATGGATAGGATTGTAAAAATTATCGACCCATTACTATTTTAAGTACTATGTCTAAGATTTTAGAAAGTGTAAAATGTAAGAGACTTTTCCACCAAGTTTAAAACCTAGTCTCTTCATCTCAACACGGGTTCATTCCCAATTGCTCATCATCATTTAATTTAATCTGCTTGAGAAATAGTATTATTTCTTTATTTGAAATTGACTCAAAACTTGATGCTATTTACAAAGTTTTTCTAACGCCTTTGACTCTATCGATGTCCGCATTCTTTTAAATAAGTTACATGGTATTGGTTTTCCTGTAAACCTGACTGATTGGCTTTATTCTTTTTTCATGTAACCGGGCAATCTATCTTTTTTAAATTATGCTGTTTCACCTGAGTTTTCTAGCAATTCCGGTATCCCACAGGGTTCTAATCTTGTACTTATGCTTTTTATTTTATTCATTAATGACCTTATTTGTGTTTTTTAGTACTCTGAGTTTCTTTCATTTGCTAACGAATTGAAATTGTTTAGTTCAATACGTTCCAATTTAAATGCTGTTTTTTTCAAAGAGATCTTGATTGTCTTTTTAAGTGGTGCGCAGACCAACAATTTACACCTGAACATTGAAAAATGTAGTATTCTTAGTTATAGGTGTAAGTCGGATAAGACGACGAAGAGTGTAAGATGACGAATTGGATTTTTCTCAAAAATTGCCTTTGATAAATTACCCGATTCCGCATCATCAGAGACCTATAGCAACCATCTACCCGTATTACAACAAAAGATTCCACCCAGTTGTTAGTGTGATTCACAGAAAGCGGTACTGTGTTTTTGAGTTGTTCTTACCCAAATTTTGGTTGCTGTTTGTTAAGGGATAGCTTTCAGGGAGTAAATATTTTTAGTTTAAATATGTGATATTCGTAAATAGCTTATCAAAAAGTGTTCAATGATGTATTATTTTAATTTTTCTGATGAGCTGATGACTTTCAGTGTTTTGTTTAAATAAAAATGTGAATTCGGGTAAGTTGTCGAATTGGCAGGAGGGTAAGATAACGAACCTCTCCACGCTAATTCATGAGCTCGTCCTGCTACCTGACTACCACTTGCCCTTCATGCACCTTACTAGAACTCCCGTGAAAAATGATCATCTCAGTGAGAAAACGAGAAAGGATAAAAGATAAACGAAAACTGTAACAATAGAAGGTGGGTGAAGTTAATAAAACTAAACGCATCAGACTTGCTAAAATTTCTACAAAAAAAGAAAGTAGCAGAGCGACACCTCGACTTCTAATGATCTGAATCTGAAGACTCATCTCATTCAGTTGAATTTTCTCTCCTTGACGCTGATGATAATCTGAAGACAGAGGACTTCGATAAAGAAGAATGCGTCATTTGTTGTGAGCAAATCAAAATTGAATTGGGATTCCAATATTTTGTGTGTAAGTTCTGGACTCATTCCATCTGCCTGGGCCAAATTCCAAGCCCATGGCCATACGATTTTTGTTGTTATTCATTTCATTTCTTAAGGTTTCTATCTAAAATTTCGATTGATTATAATTTCATTCGTTTTATGTAGTTACTTTAGTCCAATTATGTTTGTTTTCTGCTATGTACAATATGTTGTGATCAAAATATGAATACTCTTAAGAATTTTAGTACTTAACTTGAGAGAATTTTTTAAAAGTTTAATATTTAATGAAAAACAGACTAATTTCGCCAATTTTTAGAAATTTTAAGGCTGAAGCCGTAACGGTAGTTATCATTAACATTAATTAATTTTTTTACAAATTTAATTTCTCATAAATTCGCAAATTTTCTCTCTGTATACCGATACGAAAATTTTTTTATTGCTTGTATGTATAGTGGTGCGACCCACCCTATCGCAAACAGGATTGGAATTTTGAAAATATGCATTTTTTAAAAAGCTGTAATAAATTCGGCAAAAGAAAAATTAGTCTTAAAATCATCAGCCACAAGATACCCTAAAATCTATTAAATTTCCTTTGCAAATTAAAAAGTTTTTTGTTTCAAAGCGTTATTGAAAGAGATGCAAATTATTTTGAAGCTATATAAATATAGTTTTGAAATCCTTTTTAATAGAAAGCACTAGGAGGTCACAGTTTGAGAACAAGTGTTTGGATTTAGAGATCAACATTTAAATAGTTTAACAAAAGATTATTTGTCTTTACACTGAATTAAAGGAAGTAACAAAAATAAATAATCTTATTATATCTTTGAATAGGAAACTTGTTTGGCTAATATTTGCTGTGATAATTTTTTAAACATAGTTTAAAAGTAAGCTTTGGGAATATTTTCCTGTTCTTGTTTATATCAAACAATTGCCTAAATTGTACCATTTAAATCAAAATTACTATAATCTCGAACTAGAGGAATAGCCAAACAGTAGTTATAATTACTGATATTCCTCATAAATTGGAAGTGAATAAGCGAAAGCAAATATGAAAGAAATCATAAAATGTCATTAATGGCATCGAATGTTAGTTCAAAAAGAGCAAAAACCAAGCTTACGTCATTTCGTATAATAAGTGAGGAAAAAACAAAAAAATGAACTGATATAGTGCATAAAATGTAATACATTGTGAGCTGATGGGAATTTGAAGAATCAAAAAATATTTTAGTTTACGTTTTTCATAAAGAAATTGGTTGCCAAAACGGGGAAATCAATGGTCCAATTTGGGAAGACAGTTTCCTTAATTGGACATATGACATAATTTTGTAGCTGGTTTCCCCCCCTACATTAAATTTTATTTCATAAAAAATAATTACATTCTTTTGAAGATAATTAAACTACAAAAATTTACATACTTGTTTTTATTTAAAATTATTTTCTATCACTGAACATTAAACTCCGTCCAGGTGATCCAAATTCTGCTATCTTCCCCTATTATATATCTGTAAATTCTGAATGAATGATATTTTGGTTTTTATGCGTACAAAATTCCCGACTGCTTCATTACGTTTCAGAATCACCACCCGAGATTGTTTTTTCAACAGAAGATGAAATTTGGATTTACTTTATCAGCTTGAGACAAAGTAGTAAATAAACATTGGGTTACAAATGGATAACATGCCCGCTAAAATTCGAAAACCACTCCTTCAGTTGGAAAGATTAGAGCCAATGTCCTTTAAGAAATTTGAAGAAAAGGGAAAACAATCCCCAGCCTAAATTATGATTCTTCCCTGCATTATTTATTCAAAGAAATAATAGAAAAAATCTCATTTAACATAAAAGAAGATTCTTTTTAAACCACGATTTGCACCAGCTCACAGTTCTGCAAAATGAAGATCACCAGAAGCAGACCACATGATTTTGGCTATCATGTTCTTCCGCATGCTTCCTATTTCCGAGATTTGGGTACTTCGGATTACAACCTTCCCACATATGAGAAAATGGCTGAATGCAATGTAATTTACATAGAATGATGAGGTGACTGCCGGAACAACTGCTTGCTATGGAAAGTTAGATAAATCATACAACATGGATGAAGTAGAAAGTCTCGAACATTAATATAAGAAGTGTATAAACTTAAAGGAAGACTTCGCTTTAAAATAAACATGGATTATCCCGAATAGCATTTCATTTTTGTATTTAACTATTTGAAAGCCCTTTCGAACAACCGTCGTATTGGATATAATTCTTACAAGAAAAGTTATTACATATCGTTTTACCTGCGAAACTAAACTTAACCTACCAGCGGGCGCTCTATAAGTTTTTACACGAGCAGCCGAGTGTCGTACCTTTTACGACACAATAACTTAATTCATTTTTACTATTGCAGTTGTAAGTTATTTCATAATAGTAATAAGAGACACGTAAGAAAACAAATTTTTTCATCAAGAATGAAAATTAATTTTAGTATTATTTGAAAAATATAAAATTATACTGAAATCAGAGAGGGTAGTGAGATTTAATAATATTATTTAATATAAAGTATATTAAGCAATATATAATAAAAAATATTATAATGCAAGCTAAGTTTGTATAACAAAGAATCTCTTCTTAGTTTCTAATCATTGTCCTTGCATTCGAATGATGAACTTTTGCTAGATAGTGAGGCTTACAAGTTTACTATGTATATTGCAGCTACGGCATTTCTTGGATTTTGTTGTCTGTTTTCTTTCTTTCAAACACAAACCACAAGCTCTTCTCATTGCTGGTTGCTGTTCACTGGATTTATCAGGCTGTGATGTATAATTTTGACTTAAAGACATATAATGTCATATGGAAATGATAAAATTTTTTGGGATAGAGTATTGAGGTGCTTTTTCATAAGACTGAGGACTAAGTTTTTCCAAGAACGTTCTTTGGCTTGGTGGATTATTAGCAGGTTTATTACACATTAAATATTCTTTGGCAATGTAAACTGAAATATTAAATCGACATAATTCTCACTAGATATATAATTACCAAACTGAAACGTTAAGACGTGAAAAAATTACTTAATTACACGAGAGGGAGCTAGGCAAAAATTTTACGACAGAAGAATAAATCAGTATAACATCTTGAAACTCGGATAACCCAATTTAATCCCGAAGGTCTTATGAAGGAATAGCGATGATCTTCAGACAGTTTTGACTTCGAATTTGAGAACAGAGTATGAAAAATCCCGTTTGTCGTAAAATTTTCTCAGGCACGCCCGCTTTGAATGTTTATAATTGTATGATTTTTTCCATTCCAAAAATTCCTTAATACTGCAGCCCAAAGCTGGAGTCTTTACTTTATAAGGTATTCTAACGACTTGACGAAATTTTGAATTGGGATTCAAGTATAAAACCAATAATTTGAAATGAGATTAAATAGTTAAGATAGATATTTTTCAATTAAGTTAGTTATTATTCTTTAGTTATAACTGATGCAATAACATTTTTCATACAATTTTAGGCTGCCTAATTGCTATTGAATAATATTTTCATACAGTTTTGTTTAGGAACTATATAGCTTAATAAAGCTAAATTAACTTTTCTGTGAATATAACAAAAGTGTAATTATTAATGCCTTAAACAAATTATAAACTATAAAATATGCAAAATCATTGCAATTTTTTTCGAAGAGAGAAAAAAAGGAAAATGATACTCACTTTTGAAAGTTTTTTCGTTTCGACTTTTTCCCGGTGTATAGCTGAAATCCACCTTGACTTGGTTTGGGGACGGGTTGTAAAAATTCGTTCCTATGAAAAAAATGTTATTAGCTACAAAAAAATGAATTTTTTCTCTCAAAAAATTCTCCTCATTTGTTATCTCAGAAAAGAGAAGGTCGGGCTTCTCAAGCCTATGCGCGCGCTCTCGTATCTGTGTTGGATTGCTAAATAGAAAAATTGTAATTAAAATTGTAAACCATTATCATAATACAGTAGCATTCAGGATTTTTAATAATTGACATTATATAAGTAATAAATTTGGAAAAACATGAAATTCTTGTAACTGCTCATTAAAATAAAAATTATTATTAAAGAACAAATGAACACGAAAACAATGACGGGAGGCTTTCTTTTCCAAACAGCCTCTGATGTTAAAGGCCTAGGACTTTTTTACTCGCGTGACTCTCTTCCGACTTTCAAATTATTTTTTGTAACTTTTGTTGTTACCCTTTATCTCAAAAATAAGACATTAGTTATGTTTTTAACATATGTAGTTACCGACATACAGAGGATCTCTCTTAAACATTTTTTGCGGTGTTTTGGCGTATGAATCAAATTCCTTCCTGATAGGAGGAACGTAGTCCTACGTTAAAGTTAAGCATTTTTTTTCAGTATTGAAGTAAGAAACTGACGTTGCTTCATAAAAAATATTATTATATCAACACGATTAGAGAAATATGGAATCAAAAACATATAATCTGAATGAATAACCAAGGTAAAACGTTGCCAAATTGTAGCGTTTCATCCTTTGCTTCGTCTCTAAATCATAATGCTGACCATAATGCATAAACGGTTGAAATCTAGAATTTTGTACACACTCTTGAAACGCCGCCAAATCTCCAAAGCAATACCTTGACCGCTGTACTTCATTCACACGATGTCGCCAAAGCTAATAAAAGAATTATATGCATTAGCTTTGGCGACTTGTCACAGTTAAAAATATAGGTGCCAAATTGTAGATTTCAACTGTTTAAATTTCCACAAATAATATATATTTAAAATGAACCTATGAACAAAATACTATGAAAGTTTGGTCACAGAATTACAACATTCTTAAAACATGCGACAACCAAAGATGGCTTATAGATAATTTTGTTTGGAATCTAGAAATTGGTACAGATTCTTAAAACGCTGCCAAATCGCCAAAGCAAGACGTTGACCGCTGCATGTCATTGGAGCCAAGTCGCCAAAGCTATATGCAGGTATAACCTGTATTAGCTTTGGCGACATGGCGCAATTTTAAGAGTGTGTACAAACTTCTATATTTCAACCATAATTTTAATAATTTTATTTGCATGAAACCTAATTGTGGAAGCAGGTAAAGCTATATTTGATAAAGTTAAGTTTAGGGTACTGAGCCGTTTCTCCTTGCTTTTCATCGCCAACTTTTTGACGCCAGGAGGAAGACGGCTTAGCGATGTGTTTACATTTGTTTCGGTTGTGCAGTGACGTTCAAATAAGTGTCTTGCGTTCGCATCATTTAATTGGAGTTCTGAGCTTCGAAGCTTCGTCTTGATTGGTCAGATATTCTCGAGTTTAAATTTTATTGGACGATTTAATAGAATTTGAATAATATTTCATTTTGAATTGAAGAGTTTAAATTTTGACAGTTTAGTTCATGTAGTTTTAACAACTACGGTATTTCAATTTTTAGGTAAGGAGTCACTTCGGATTTCTTTTAAAAGAAGGTATATGGCAAACGTTCAATGAGAAAGCAAAACTACTAGTTTACGGCTTTGCAGAAAGCGAAGCCGATGATGTTTTTTTAAGTTAAAAAAATTTACCAGAAACACACTTGTGATAATTCTCCTTTTTGCAAAGCAAGTTGGAACGGCTCCGTGCCCTAACCTTAACTTTTACCACTATATTAATGTTATGTATTTAAATAAATGCTCAGCGCAATAAAAATTTTTATATGAAAGTCATAAACACACTCTCAAATAAGACAACTTTTTATCCACATGAAAATTATATTTTTATTTTATACTAAAAAATCACACGATAAAATAACAATTTTATTCACTAATGAAACTTTATATATAATATTGAGTAAGTATTTAACGTTGTTAGATTCAAAAATAATTTTTATATATAGTAATAAGAGTCTTATATGATTTTTGGCACATTTATTGTTGTCTCATTATATGATCCTTTACGAGTAAATACGTAACTTTACTCTTATATTTAATCCTGCCAATTTTAAAAGAGACACATAATCGGTTATATTAATCCAGCCTGGGATTTCATTACCGTTGTGTTGGTACAAAATATCTATTATCACTTCCTCTAGAGATACTGGTCGATTTTCAAGCCAAGATTCCAGCAAGACATCTATGCCGGTGATATTTAACATGAAGAGCACTAAGCATTTGAGTTTTTTGCAAGCCTGGAGAAATGGGTTTATAGTAGAGGATAAATGTTGGCTGGGCTCTTCCCAATCTAATTTTAAATAAACAAGATGTTCGTTTGTCTTGCATGCAAGGAGACGGTCAAATAAAACAGCAATTTCTGTTCCCACGTTAAAATCACCATTTGAGTATTTCAGATGCGAAATTGGCATGTTTGGCAAAATAAAGAATTCGAACACCCGACGTGCTGCAGAATCGATTGAAAGAATCAATTCTACTTGCAAATGCGGATACAGTGTTTTCATAAACCGCCAATCGGTTGATGTCAACCCTCGAAAATTTTCTATTTCTGTATAAGTACGATAATTATATAATTTTAACTTTGTAAGTAACAGTGTTTTGCAATTTTTTACAGCTTGGATGGCATTAGACTGACGTGCAACCATGTTCTCAAAAATAGATGAGTAATCCGTCTCAAGAGTTTTTAAGCTTGGGAGGTCTGCGAGCACAGGCAGTTTTTGGGCAACATTTGAGTCCTGTACAATATCCTCGTTCTCATCACTAAGGAAATCTCGAAGTTTGAGATGCGAGATAGATTCCCTGCTGTTTTCAATTAAAATTTTGAGAAATTGGACACATTCTTGGTATTCGAAGGGGCATATATTAAACTCCACTCGTTTCAGAAGATGCTGTGATGCCAGAAAATCGGAAATAGCTCCACATATTTCTTTGTAGGTTGGAGTGTCTATGTGCGTTAAGCAATCTGTAAAATATAGGAACTCGACGGAGATAAGTTGCGTGTTTATGGTCAAATTCTGCAAGAATTCTACGAAATGTCTGCACCAATTTTTCACCAAAAGGTTATTCTTATTGTGAAAGCCATTGATTTCTACGTTTCGGAACATGCTGCTGTATTTTTGCACAAATTTCATCACAGGGCAGGAATCCATCGATAAGTGCGACTCTGTCAAATCGAATCTGAATGTTTCCCAAACAGATGGCGAACCGTATCCTTCAGACCAACAGCGACACACCAGTGACATATTAACCTGATCCTCGCGTCTAAGGAAGGAATAAATCTTTTCTAGCGGAAGGGAAGGTAAGTCGGACCACTTTCCTTGTTTCTCACATCCTTCCGTTTCGTTTGAAGAGATTGACTGAGCAGATTCTCTATCCCGTCTTTCCTCCGTGTTTTGTATTCCTATCGGGCCAATTGATTTGGCATCGAAAACTACTTCAGACGTGAAGACTGCATCCATGTTAATATCCATTGAAAGATAACATACTTTTGCAAACAACATAACATCTGTTCAAAGACAATATATTTAGAAAATAAACCATTTTGTTGATGAAAATACACGGCAGAAATTAGAAAACAAAATGTTTGATATTATGCCAACTCTAGATATTAGCTCTAAGTTTTATTCTCGTGCTGTAACTCAAAATAACGATCAATCTTATGCTATTATTCCTCAGATTTTAACACGGATCTTAAATCTCGCATTTTTATGTATGTTGATAAACTTTTTTCTATCATTTCTGGATTAAGGCAATTAAGCTATTATGAGAATAGTTAGGACTGAATGATGTTGATGGAAATGCTTTTAATGGGATTTTTAACAACGAAGGCCGATATCAACTAAATCGAATAAGATGCATTCAGTATATGTGTAAACGCTTCAAAGATGGCAGGAGAATCCAAGTTGCTACTTATAGATTTTTGAATAAAAGCTTTGAATGAAGAAAACAAATGTGCATCCAAATTTAGTTTTCTCACGAAGGTTTGACCCATGATTTGAATATTTGGGAAAGTACAAGATAATATGTTCAATATTATATTCTTCAATGCACATTTAATATATCAGGGGCAAAAGTGCAACGATAATTGCATTTAATAAATATGTTGCATTTTACAAATCTGGTATTTTTTTATCTATTCGCGATATCGAGATGTAAATCGATGCGTAAATACGATATACGAACTTATATTTTTGATACTATGTTTTCATATAGCTTTGACTTGTAGTTTTATATTTTATGTACTTTTCAGAAGCAGATTTACGTTTCTTCATAGTGGTCTAATGGTGTGTCGGAAAAGGACAAAATTTTGACGCTTTTCGTAGTATTTTAAACACTTATAGGTCCTCAAAGAAATGACATAGATAGTTTCTTTTAGATTCAGTTAACATACAAAGGTTGCCATTGAAGATTGCAAAACGAATTTCAGAATTTGAAATTACGGTTTAGTCACAGTCGAGCTTCAAATGTTGTGAAAATCACTCAAAAGATTGATGACGTCACAGCGACAAATGCGCGCGCACGCAAACTATCCAAATACATTTGACATTTCATTCATCGATCTTACGCTCACGCAAAATATTACTCAAGAATTGTTGAATTACGACGAATTTCGTGGTAAAGTTAAACGCTTATAGATCCGCAACCGAATAACAGAGAGTTGGTGTTAATTTCCTTTAACAGAGAAAGGTAGACGTTGAAGATAGCAAAAATATTTTTAGAATATGTAATTAGAATTTAGTAACAGTCGTGCTGCAACGTTGGTGATAATCATGAAGAATTTTGAAGACGTAGTCATAGGTCAGAGTCACATAGAGCAACTTTAGTCACCTAGAACTACTTTAGTCACAGAAAATCACAGTTGAGTAAGGTAAGCCTACGACGCTCAATCCCATCGGCCGTTTCGCAGAGACATCCTGTAAATGATAAACATAATTTACTATGATTGTATTATTTTGATATTTCAGACGTTTTTGAGTGGAAAATCCAGTTCTTGATTTGAATTGTATTTTTTGTCTACAAAATACCAACAGCTATATAATTAGGAATAAATTTTTAAAATTAACTATCTGCCTTAGACGACCAGCTGTTCTCTCATAATATTCATAGCCAGTTCTTATGCTTGCAACTTGGCGAAATAAAATGGTGAATTGGCGGTTTTAGAGATTGCGAGCCTCTTCTAAAGATTTATTTTGCGATACTTCTGGAAAATGTTTGGTGTTGGGCTGCAGGCGATACTGATAACGTATTTAGGGGTCATAACCTTCCATATGAAATAAAATTTGTTGAAATCGGTCTAATGGTTGGAGCTGGAGAACTCTTGTCAAAGTTTCTACCATAGTGAATGTATACTGAAATAGTATTTTTTTCTTTTGCTCTCGACAATGGAAGGGGGCTCACAGATTTAATATTTTCAATGTAATTCACATAAAGGTTGTATTTCTTTTATGGCATCATTAAGGATAATGGCTGCAAATGGTATACTTGTGTTTTCATCATGTAAATAAATTCATTTTAATTTTAACCTCGCATCTTTATTTATTTTAACCATAAGTGAACTTCAAACAGCAGGCGACATTTGATGACTTATTTTGGGATCGTAAGCTTAGGTATGAAATAAAAATTGTGGAAATCTGCTCATTCGTTTGCACTTCGAGACTGGTCCTCTGATTTTTCCAATTATTTAAAACTAGCTGTTTCAGCGCAGAGCTTGAAAGAAACCATATTTCAACATTCTTCAATATGAAAATAGATAGTTGTTATAATTCGCGTAGACCTGCACTTCTACAACAAAGCGACTGAAGGTTAAATCCGCTTTGTCAGTCGGTAAATCTTTTAAGAACTTTGAAGAGGGTTGCTCAATGCCTTATTTCTACACCGCTCACGGATCTGAACTCAGGTGGAGAAAAGTCTTTGAACGGGCCACGAAACGCTCCTTTGAGACTGTTATGCCGACTTCTGGACGACAACATTGAAGACATTCATTCTCAGTGGAAGCAAACATTTGATAGGCAGCTTTCATTTACAAGAAATGGTGGTCCTTTTTTGCAACCCAGGAATATGTCGCCTATTTCCGATCAGAAACAATAAAAAATATGCTTTCGAATGTTACCAACTAAACTCAGAAGCAAGACAAAAAGCTCCAAATCTAAAAGCTTCGTGTCTGACGTCATCCGTAAATTATGCTTACCTTTATGTTTAACTTTGTGAAACTGAACACATTAAGAACAACATAGAAATGAGGAACGTTTCCCATAGATTGCCAACGTGCCTTAATCAACTTAATTATTAATTATTGAAATGGGTCCAATAATTTATGACCACCTTCTCTATTAAATGTTATGTCCATAAATAAATGCTACTTGCATTTGAAATTATTATCAAACAGTTATAACCATACACCAAGAATGAGACAAAATCTTTCTTTCCATCAAACCGCTGTGCCGTTTGTTACTGTGCGTGCGCAACGGCAGAAATCTATACTCTTTGAAGTTCGGAGCAACCCTATTAATTTCTTCTTGATATAGAACAAAAAATTAGAATTTATCTTCCAAAATGTGGATTTCAAATATACCTTATTCTTGAGAAAGAGAAAAAATATTAATTTAATCTTTCAAATTTGGTTTTCAAACATATTTTGTCGTTGAAAGAGAAATATCCTTTATAATATAATATAATATAATATAATATAATATAATATAATATAATA
>BGPR01015145.1:23798-37407 GCA_013235015.1 Araneus ventricosus
ATATAATATAATATAATATAATATAATATAATATAATATAATATAATGAAATATAATATAATAATGTTATAAATATATGGGAAAAAAAGATTTCAGTAGAGTTTTTTCTATCATCTGACTCAAAATTTATATTCTACCTACATAAAGGCTTCCAAGCTATCCCAACTATACAGCGAAGCATGAAGGAAAACATATTTCAGCATCCTCCAATATGACTTTAGATATTTATTCAAACTCGCTTAGCCCTGCACTTATGCAACAAAGAAATTGAAGGTTAAAACCGCTTTTTCAGTCGGTCAATCTTTTAACAAGTTTGAAGAGGGTTACTCAATACCTTATTTCTACACGATTCATAACTTTTAATCAGAGATATAATTTATTTCAATAATTTATAGCATTAAAGCTAAATATAAAAGTAAACGAAACTATGTTAAATGTTGCGCCCATAAATAAATGCTACTTATATTAAAAACCAGCGGGAGTGGTCTCCCCGAAACTTCCTTGCATATAACCTAACACGGGTGGAGAAAAAAATTGCTCCAATCAGTAGTAACACACTCCATTCCATAATATTGGTCGGAAAACTGTTCCAGTGGTGGTGCATTTTTTCTTGTGTCGTCGAATGGTGAAATAATCAAATACACATTTTGAACGCCTGTTTTAAAAACATTTAAAAATAATCACTGATCTATAATTAAGATATGAAAGCCGCATATCAAATTTTATTCATCTAAGTCATTACATATAAGAGCTTTCGTGTTCTCAATTATGCGATTATACAGAGAGACAGTCAACCCTTTGATGAATTTGGTCAAATATTTAATACTTAACTAAATTCCTAATGCCAAAACTGTGTACCAAATTTTATCTAGATTATTAAATTCTCAAGTTATCGTGTTCCCATGAACATGGACAAAGAGATTTCCTGTCCATGGATTTTGTTCAAAACTCAATAGACACTTACAAAGTATGTGTAGAAATCGCATACAAAATATCTTCTCTATAGTTATAATAGAATTCGAGTTATCGTGTGCACAGACAGACATACCTCCAAAATTGAGTTTTTGGAACTCAGGGAGGTCTAAAACGTGGAGATTCCTCAAAATCTCGAGTTCGATATTTTTGACGATACCAAAACTTTTTCTTTGATATTTCGGATACGAAAAAGTAAAAATTATTATGAAAGAGTTACAAACAAACATTAAAAATGAGACAGATTTTTATCGAAATGAATGTTTACATGTTAAAAATCCACAGGATAAAATGAAGATTTTTCTCCAGTCTTTTGTGCGTGTTTTTAAACGCGTTTCGGAGTTTATGATATGTTATAAAGCAAATAAAACGCACGGATTTAATCTAGGTTCCTTATATTCTGTGAAACATACTTTTTATTGTACCCTATTTAATGTACTCTGAATAAAAAAAACCTAAAATTATTTTTCTTTTGAAATTGGAATTAAATTTTTATATCGTAAATAAAGGTGGAGGTATAATTTTATGTCTAACAAATCATAAAAAAGAGATTTTCTTAGTTTTTTTTTATTATTTTTATTCTTCTTCTTATTTATGTGTCATTTATTTGTTATTAACGGAATTTGTACAAGGAAAGGAATTAAGCTTTTCCTTCAATCAGGGCGTTGTTTCACTTTAAGGAACAATGGAAGAGCCTCAGGTACTCAATCCATCGCACATAAAGAAAAGGGGGGTAGGTTTGGTAGGAAATTCGGACGATTGTCGTACTTTGCTAGAACGGGGTTTACAGATGCTTCAAAGAAAGAGTTAAAATAATGACGGATGACTATTACGACATCCAAGATGGCAACGGTAGCCACCGCATGAAATGACATCATCGACAGATCGTTTGACCTCCAAAGAATTTAACGTAACCCAGGTCCACATACATAAAGGATCTTCAATTGATCCCAGTCTTGGACATCCCCATCTCCGCTTATTGAAAGCAAAAGAGTGTCCCGATCTCACAATTTTTAAAAGAAACTCAATAAGCAATTCCTCTTCTCAGGGTGTGCCAGATGACTACTCACACAGCGACCATAAATACATCAAGAAGGAAGTTATAATTAAGGAAACAATACATAGATTTCTAATATTCAGAACTAAATTCGGCTATTATTATAAAGTGATAACTATTCTTTCATAAAAAGTATCATTCCTACAATTAGTAAATCAAGACAGCGAGAATTGTGACCAATTGAATTCAGACACTCATCTATTACAAATTGAAATATTCAAGACTTGCAAATCGTCTTATGAAATCAAAAAAAGTTGTACTTAAAACATTCCTGGTCGGACATTCAACTTCAAATTAATAAACAAGAAATTCAAGTAAAAGAAAGAACTCATGTAGTGACGAAAAGAAAAACTTCAACTGCTCTTATATAAAAAACAAGCTATATTTATAGATAGCTTAATGTCTCCATCGAGAAAACATCCAATATATTACTGCGTAGATTGATTAATGACCCTTTGATTAAAATGGAATAACCCAATCATGGAACGAAGTTATCCAATCAGGCATCTAGGAGTCATCATGGATGATAAAGTAAATTGGGCAAATTGTCTGTATAATTTAAATCAAAGCTACTAAACTCATAGAAAGGGTATCAAAGACAGCAGATGCAAACTAGGGTAGGAATCAGAATTTTCGAATAAGAGATTTTTAACAGCGCCTAAAAGGTTGATATTGTATGGAGCTGCAATGTTGGCATACCCTTACAGCAAGACAATCTCTAATACTTACCTCAATTCAAAGGAAATCCTTATTAAATATCACGGGTGCATCATAAACTACCCCTGCCTCAGCACTGTTGATCATCGCAGGCTTTCTCTCACTTACAATTATAGCGGAGTTAGGAGTTCTCTATAGAAGAGTTTTCAGATGCAACAAATAGATCAACCTCTAAAACAACATCTTTTATTCAGTAGAAAACGAAAGTAAAATCACATCAGCTCAATTTCAGGCAGCGATATTCAATAAAGAGAATAAAATTTTTTTTCCACAAATCAACAAATACAAAATATCTATGAAATAAATTTTACTGATAGATATAGAAAAAGACAATAATACTTAACTTTCTTCCATTAGAAGGAGATATCCAATAACTCAGGACGATTATGAAAATTTCCTATCATCTTCTATCTAACTATCAAGAGTCAACTATCATATCCGAATCCCCAGTAACGAAGAGGCCGACTATCTAGTTCAGTTTCCAAACCTGTGCCAGGCGTACCACTGAAGGTACGCGAGGGACTATTTGGGGATGCGGGAAATCAAAGTCAGCAACGGGGGGCACAAGAAGACATGGATTAGAAAATTTAGATTTTCCCCCAAAAAAGTTCGAGTGAAAAGTAAAAGCGAAATTTGTGCAATTTCTAAAGCCTAATCTCAAAATAATGGGAAAAAGCAAAAGTAAACATGAATTTATCACAGAACTGGTTTCATTTGTATTAGTGTTTAACTAATATTATTTGAAAAATGGAATAAAATGAAAAATTAAATACAAGTCCAACAAGTGATAGTAATTCACATCATTTGACTCTTAACCTTTCCTAAGCCCTTAACATTATTGATAAAATCTTCATCTCATGGACGGATTTCTTGAAGGTTTAGTGTACGCAAAATTAAAAAGACTAATCAAGGGGTACACGAAGGTACAATTGTTGGCAACCCCTGATATAGCTAAAAATGTTACAACAGAAAGAAATTCAATTCTTCAACTGTCACCCAGAAGCTTTCTGAAAGAGGAATTGCCAGATATTTCAAACAAAAGATTGAACGGGACACAGAAAATATTACAAAACCATTCCAAAAGTTCGTAGCAATCGTCCATCATAGAATCACGATGACATTTACCTTAGAAAACGACATGGACCTTTCTCCACCTATCTATATAGTTTCCAGTTATAATCAGAGGACGAATAACCAAGCTGTGACAAGGAAGTCCCATACACTATACCACTTTCGAGCTATTTCACCTCAGGAATGCAGCATCGCAACACCAGGAATTTTAATGGCAAAGAATAATAACATAAATACTTTCTCAAGCACTAGTTAAGAATTTGATGCATTTTATTAAAAAGAGAGTGCATATAATAAATAAGTCTTATTTATTTAAAATTTCATAACAAATTCTGTCAGACCATAAGCTGTATGGTATAATTATTCCCTTCTTGATAATGCCACGTTAGGAATGCATCCTAATATTCAACTGAATGTAACTTTTCACCGCGGACATTTTACAGTGATATTCGAAAACGCTGTTTTCAAAGTCGGAAAACATTTCACTTCTCTTTTCATCTAATTTTTATAAATTCTTTTAGTCGGAATGCGGATTTCAGTAACTTCCAACAGGGCGGCCAGCAGCAGTCATTAGAGATTTCGTACGTTTTATCGTTTCTTTCCGTTAAGGAACAGAGGTTGTATAATTGTTCTTTGCCTGTGTGTAAAAATATAGCAAAAGGTCTGGCAGAATCAATGAAAGAAATATGACATCAAATATAACCAAACGAAGAAGCATGCCAAATCATGAGGATTCATCATTTCACTCATCTTCAAAATCGTTATGCTTTCCAATACGTTTTTAACCACATGAAACAGAATATTAACGAATAAACAGATGGATGATTTAGAAGCAAGAAAATTTGGTCAAAATTGACAATATATCTTACAACTGCTAAATTTGAACAATATAATACTATAATATTCATGATTTTTAATAATTGATATTATATAAATACTAAATGTGGAAGGACATGAAACTCTCATAAATGCTCAATAAAACAAAAGTTATTATTAAAAATGGCGGCATGTTTTATTTTTCAAAGAGCCTTGATGTTAAAGCCGTAGGAATACTTTTCTCACGTGCCTATTCTCCGATTTTCAAATTTTTTTCTGACATCTGTTGTTACCCTTTATCTCTAAAATAAGACTAGTTATGTTTTTAACATATGTAGTTACCGAGATATAGAGGATCTCCCATGAAACGTTTCATGTGGCGTTTTGGTGTATGAATCGAATTCCTTCCCGAGACCCCAATAAGAGGAACGAATTCTTACGTTAAAATAAAATAAATTGTTTCAGTATTGAGGAAAGAAACTGACGCTGATTCATTCAAAAATGTTATTATAGAAACGCAATTAGAGAAATATGGATTCGAAAGCATCTAATAGGAATGAAGAACCAATTTAAAACATTAACAAATTGTATCTTTTCATCGTTTGCGTCATCTCTAAATCATTATGCTTACCATAATGTATAAACGGTTGAAATCTAGAAGTTTGTACACACTCTTAAAACGCCGCCAAATCTCCAAAGCAATAACTTGACCGCTGTACTTTATTCACCCAATGTCGCATAAGCTAATGAAAGAAATACATGCATTAGCTTTTGCGCCTTGCCACCATTTAAAATGCAGGTACTAAATTATAGATTTAAACTTCCACAAATAAAATATTTTTAAAGTGAAGCGATGAACAACTTAGTATGAAAGTATGGTCACAGAATTCCAATATGCTTATAACAGCTAAATCTGTGACAAACAAAGGCGGCTTATAAATAATTTTGGTTGAAATCTAGAAGTTGGTACAGACTCTTAAAGCGCTGCCAAATCGCCGAAGCAAGGCGTTGACTGCCGCATATCATTGGAGACATGTCGCCAAAGCTATATGCAGGTATTACATATATAGCTTTGGCGACTTGTCGCCATTTTAAGGGTGTGTACCAAATTCTAGATTTCAACCATAATTTTAATAATTTTACTTGCATGAAACCTAAATGTGGAAGCTGGTAAAGCTATATTGGTTAAAGTTATGTTTAGGGTACTGAGCCGTTTCTCCTTGCTTTTCATCGCCAACTTTTTGACGCCAGGATGAAGACGATTTAGCGATGTGTTTACATTTATTTTGGTTGCGCAGTGACGTTCAAATTAGTGTCTGGCGCGCGCATCATTAAATTGAAGTTCTACGCTTCGAAGGTTCGTCTTGATTGGCCAGCTATTCTCTAATTTAAATTTTATTAGACGATTTAATAGAATTTGTATATTTCGTTTGTAATTTAATGGTTTTAATTTTGACGGTTTAGTTCGTGTAATTTTAAAAACTGCGGTGTTTATGTTTCAGGTAAGAAATTATTTTGTAATATTTTAAAAGAAGGTATATTCCAGACATTCAATGAGGAAGCGAAGCTACTAGTTTCCGGCTTTGCAAAAGCGTAGCCGCTGATGTATTTTTAAGTTAAAAAAATTTGCCCGGAACACACATGCGATGCCACAGGCACCGAATGTGAGAATTCTCCTTTTTGCAAAGCAAGGAGGAACGGTTCCGTACCCTAAACTTAACCTTTTCCGCTATATTATTGCTATGTATTTAAATAAATGCTCAGTGCAATACAAAAAATTATATGAAAATTAAAAATACATTCTCAAATGAGACAAAATTTTATCCATATGAAAATTGTATTTGTATTTTTATACTGAAAATACACACTATGAAATGAAGATTTTATTCCCTAATGAAACGTTATATATAATATTGAATAAAGATTTATCGATGTTAGATTTAAAAATAATTTTGACACATAGGAATAAAAGTTTTATTAATAAGATTTTTTGAGCATTTACTGTTGTCTCAGTATATGATTCTTTACGAGTAAATACGTACTCTTACCCTTATATTTACCCTTATATTTTACCCTTATACTTTATCTTTATATTTAATCCCGTCAATTTTAAAAGAGACACATAATCATTGATGTTATTCCAGTCTGGGATATCATTTCCGTTGTGTAGGTACAAAATATCTATTATCACTTTCTCTAGAGTTTCTGGTCGATTTTCCAGCCAAGATTCCAGCAGGACATCTACGCCACTCGTGGTATTATACATGAACAATTCGAAGCATTTCAGTTTCTTGCAAGCATGGAGAAATGGGTTTATAGTAGATGATAAATGTTGGGTGGGTTCTTCCCAATCTATTTTTAAATAAACTAGATGTTCGTTTGTCTTGCAGGCAAGAAGATGGTCAAATAACACAACAATTTCAGTTCCCACGTTAAAATTGGAATTTGAGTATCTCAGATGCGAAATTGGCATGTTTGGCAAAATAAAGAATTTGAACACCCGGCGTGCTGCAGAAACGACTGTAAGAATCAATTCTATTTGTAGATCTGGATACAGTGTTTTCATAAAGCGCCAATTGGTTGACGTTAACCTTGTAAAATCTTCTATTTCTGAGTAAGTACTATAATTATATAAGATTAACTTCGAAAAAACCAATGTTTTGAAATTTTTAACAGCTTGGATGGCAGTAGACTGCCCTGCAACCATGTTCTAAAATATAAATGAATAATCCGTCTCAAGAGTTTTTAAGCTTGGGAGGTCTGCAAGCATAGGAAGTTTTTTCGCAGCATTCGAGTCCTTGTTCTCATCACTAACGAAATCTCGAAGTTTGAGATGCTCGAGGGATTCCCTGCTGTTTTCAATTATAATTCTGAGCAAATTGGCACTTTCTTGGTATTCAAAGGGACATAGATAAAACTCAACAAGTTTCAGATGATGCTGTGATGCCAGAAAATCGGCAATCGATCTACATATGTAGTTGTAGGTCGGAGTGTCTATGTGCGTAAAGCAATATGAAAAATATTTGAACTCGACTGAGATAAGTTCCTTGTTTCTGGTCAAATTCTGCAAAAATTCTACGAAATGTCTGCACCAATTTTTCACCAAATGTTTATTCTCACTGTAAAGGCCGTTGATTTTTAGGTGTCGGAACATGCTGCTGTACTTCTCTACAAATTTCATCACAGGGCAGGAGTCCATCAATACCTGCGACTCTTGCAAAGCGAACCTGAATATTTTCCAAACAGATGGTGAACCGTATCCTTCAGACCAACTGCGACACACCAGTGACATATTAATCTGATCCTTACGTCTTAGGAAGGAATAAATCTTTTCTAACGGAAGGGAAGGCAACTCGGACCACTTTCCTTGTTTCTCGCATTCTTCTGTTTCGTTTGAAGCTATCGACTGAACTGTTTCGCTGTCCCGTTTTTCCTCCGTGTTTTGCACTCCTATGGGTCTTGCATTGGCATCGGAAACTATTTCAGACGTGAAGACTGCACCCAGGCTAATACTCTTTGTCCAATCACTCTCTAGGTTACGACAAGTCATTATGAGATTACGTTGGACTGAATTATGAATATTGAAATGTGTTTAACAGGATTTCTAGGAAAAAAGGCCGTTTTCTCCTAAATCCAAAAAGACGCACTCAGTATATGTCAATAACGTTCAAAGATTACAATAGAATCCTAAGTTGCCACTTATTAGAAACAAATTATTGAATTTAAGCTATGAATAAAGAAAACAAATAGGTATCCAAATTAGTTTTTTCCGAAGATTGATGATGACCTATGATTTGAATATTTGGGACTGTAAATGTTAATATATTTAATAATATTTTCATCATTGCATATTATATTTACCGGGAGAAAAATTCCGACGCTAACTGCATTTAATAAATACCTTGTATCTTACGAATCTGGCATTTTTATCCTATTTACACTATCGAAACAGCGAGATGTAAAACGATGCATAAAAACGATATACGAATTTATTTTTATGTTACTTTTTTTATCTAACTTGATGATAGTTAGAATATCATTTTATGTGCTTTTCTTTGTAATTTATAAACAGAATTTACTATGATTATATTATTTTCATATTTGAGACTCTTTTGAGTGGAAAATGCGGTTCTTCATTTGAACTGAAGATTTTTAGAAGCGTAATACCAAAAGTTATATAATTAGCAATACATTTTTAAAACAAACTAACTGTCTTAGACGACCATCTGTTCTCCAGTAACATTAATAGCCAGTAGTTATGCTTGTGACTTGGTGAAATAAAATGGTGAATAGACAGTTGTATAGACTCTTCCAAACTTTTATTTTGCGATACATCCGGAAAGTTGATTGTGTAGGGTGTAATAAAAATTGTTGAAATCCGTCGAATGGTTGGATCTGGAGAACTCTGTCAATGTTTCTGCCCATAGAGAATGTGTACTGAAATAGTGTTTTTTCTTTTGCTCTTGATAATATTTTTTATATATTGTACCTTAAGTTCGTATTTCTATTGTGGCATCATTTCGGATGATGGCCGCAAATGGTATACTTTCTTTCCATCAGGTAAATAACTTCTTCATTTTAACCTTGCATTTTTATTTATCTGAACCATAATTTGTTTTAAAACAGCAGTTGACAATTTAGGACATATCTTGGAATCATAAGCTTTAACATGAAATCAAAATTGTCGGTATCTCTCCAGTCGTTTGGCTTGTCGAGCGAGTCGTCTGTTTTTGTCAATTACTTTAGACTATATGAACCGGTTGAAATCTAGAAGTTGGTACACACTCTTAAAACGCAGCCATATCGCGAAAGTAAGATGTTGACCGCCGCACTTCATTGGCGCCAAGTTGCCAAAGCTAAATGCAGGTAATACTTGCATTAGATTTGCCGCCATTTTAAGAGTGTGTACCAATTTCTAGATATCAACCGATGATCCCGTGCAGAGGATCGACGATCCGTTATATACACACCGTGCATTTCCTCCCAAATTGGCGTATTCTGGCTCCTGCCGTTTCAGCTCGCCAAGCATACATCGCGAGTCAAATCTCGTCAAGAAAGAAATAGAGCCAAATTGTCTCTTCAGCGCTACAAGTATATTCGCCAAGCTATAAAATTATGCGCCAAATGATGTGCGTAGCGCCGACTGGTGACATGTTTTACATCCTTTGTGTAAGCGTGGGCAGCAAAAACATAATGTGCGTATACCGGAAAAGTACCCAATATACAATATTCGCCATAGTAAGATCGAAGATGTTCATCTCAATTTGCGAATTTAACATGTATTCCCTTCTCTGGTTTAAACTATAATGACATTGATCTGAACGTTCTCTGGCTCGCCATGGTATTTTTGGGCTCCTTTTTGTATTTAACCTTAGAAAGCGAAACAAAAATATTTACGGTTTGTCAACATGGTCAGTGGAGCAGGGTGGTTAAGTGGCGCACAGGTAATATGAATTTTTTAAACCCAGTCGTCATTTGCTTAGTAAGCGCAAATGGCCCTCGGGGCATTGTATTATTTTTACACTAATCATAATTTGCTTTAGAAACTGGCATAAATTCAATAATGTTTTACCTCCATGGAGGCCCTAAAACTGGCATCTACACTTCCTTTACTCCCTGGTTCCTATGCTGCTGATTAGGATCATTCAAAAAATTGTGAAATTTAAAAGAAACATCGAGTAGCAACTAAACTACCGTCACTGGGTATTTGAGTGCGTATTAAAAGCTACGAAATAAAAACGGAAGTTAAGTGCATGATACTAAACAACAGCGGAAGTCAGAAATCGACATTGAAGTCAATGACCAAAGAAAGCAATATTTTCTTATCATAAATTTAAAAGCGGTAAAAACACGTGAGTAAACGATTTGATGAAACAATAAATTTGTTTTTATAATAATAGGAAGCTTTGTTACGAATGGCATTTAAAATGAATTTTGTAAAGTCAGTTACAGTTATAGAACAATATTGTACAACAATTGAATTGGTATCATTAAAGAGATAATGTTTTTCACTTTAAGGTGGTTTAAAATAATTTTCGCGCGATAAACCTTTCAGAAGTTATTGGCGAAAAAACGTCTAAAAATAGCTTAATTTTAATTATTTAATTAAATAAATAAAAATCTAATTCGAATTTTAAAATTATTTTTCAACGTTAGTTCCCTCTTGTGCTAATCCATCACTGTGCCAAATTTGGTTGTCGTAAGTCCAACGATGTGGGCGTGCATAAAGAACCAAAAAAAATCAACGAACACACATACTTTCCTCTTTTATATATATAGATATGGATATTGTAAACAGAATGTGAATTAATAACGCGGGTACTTCATAGTGACTCTTAAAAACTCTTAATTCAAAGTAGGAAAAACTATCACTTTTCTATATATATATAACTTGTTATATATGAACATACAAAAACTAAGCAAACAAGACATATCAGAAAGCAATTCATAAACTAAAAATTCATTAATTAAACAAAATAACGAAAGATAAAATAAGATATAAAAAATGAAAATACTATAGATATTAAGAGCAGAAGGTAAGTTTAAACATTTAGATGTTAACATGTAAAAGAACTCTGTTGCTATCAAAACTATTGAAAAAAGCAATCCAAGAGAATGGAGTTTTTAACAATAAAATTAGTAATTTACTCGTAAATTTAGCTTATATTTAATTTTCACTCTCAAATGAAGCACAGTTTTATCCGTATGAACGTTATATTTGTATTTTTATACTAAAAATGCGCGCGATGAAATGAAGATTTTATTCAGTGAAAAAACGTTATATATAATATTGAGTAAGGATTTAACGTTGTTAGATTCAAACAATTTTGACACCATATGAATGAAAGTGTTATTCATGTGATTTTTAGACATTTTCTGTTGTCTCAATATATGATCTTATGAATATAAATGTTATACAATGCTGTGAAGTATAATACCCAAATGATAATAACACATATCCGCGGCTCACTGAAAATAATCTATAATTTCCGATCCTAAAAATGTTTTTTATTTTAAAAATAAAAACATTAATTCACCTAAAAGTTTATACCATAACAACGTGGGTTATCAAAATGCTGGCGATATTGCAAATGCTTCTGCTGACTTTTTAAAATCTTTTTCGGGCCTAACACCGACTATGACAAAAATGACGAGTTCAAGAGCAACATCGTCGGTGAACTTGTTAAAATCGAGGGCGTTATTTATGATGATATGCTACAAGGGAATTAAAATCATCTCTAACTGTTGGTGTGGGTACCATTCCCTTTTTTATTATTAAGGGATGTGCAGAGTTTTTATTTTTCTCCTTCTGATTTTTTTCAAACCTGTTGTTGAGAACAAATGCATTTCCTGATGTCTGGAAGCAAACAAGGATTATTACTGTTTTTAAAAAGGTAACAAAAGGATTTAAAATATTGTCGACACATCGCTATTTTAAGTCCTATGTCTAAGATTTTCGAAAGTGTAATCTAAAAAAGGCTTTTCCACCAAGTTTAAAACCTAATTCCTTCATCTCGAAACAGGTTCTTTAGTAAATGCTCATCATCCACAAATTCATTCTGCTTGACAAATAAGATTATTTCTTCATTTGAAATTGGCTCTCAACTTGATGTTATTTACACAGACTTTTCTAAGGACTTTGACTCTATCGATTTTGGCATTCCTTTAAATAAGTTACATGGTATTGGTTTTCATGTAAACCTCATTTATTAGCTTCATTCTTTTTTTTATGTAATCGGACAATCTATGTTTATTTTAATTATGCTCTTTCACATGAGTTTTCAAGTATTTCCGGTGTCTTCTTAGGGCTCTAATCTTGGACCTATGCTTTTTATTTTATTCACTAATGACCTTACTTGTGTTTTTAAGTACTCTGAGTGTCTTTTATTTGCTAACGAGTTGAAATTGTTTAGTTCAATACATTCCAGTTTAGATGCTGATCTTTTACAAAGTGATCTTGACTGTCTTTTTAAGTGGTGCACATTCAACAAGTTAGAGACAACATTGAAGTATAGTATTCTTAGTTATAGTTAAGACGACGAAGGGTGTAAGATGACGAATTGCATTTTTCTCGAAAATTTCCTTTGATAAATGACCCAATTCTGCATCATAGAGAACTATAGCGACCAGTTACCCGTGTTTCAACAAAACATTCCATCCCGTTATTAGTGTAATTCATAGTAAGTGGTAGTGTGTTTTTGAGTTCTTCATACCTAACTTTTGGTTGTTGCTTGGTATGGGATTGCTTAGAGGGAATAAATATTTTTGATTTATATGTAATAATTTGATATTCGTAAAGAGATAATCAAAACGTGTTCAATGTATTATTTTAATTTTTCTGATGAGCTGATATTCCGTCAATGTTTTTATTGAAATAATGAGGTGAAATCGGGTAATTTGACGATATGGCTGGAGGGTAAGTTGACGAACCCCTCCACTCGAATTCATGAGATCGTCCTGCTACCTGACTGCCACTTGCCCTTCATGCACCTCACAAGCACTCCAGTGAAAAATAAGCATCTCAGTAAAAAAAGGAGAAAGAGGAAAAAGAAAATAAACGAGAAATGTGACAGTTGAAGGTGGCTAAAGTTAATAAAACTAAACTCAACAGACTTGCTAAAAATTGAACAAAAAAAAGAAGAAAGTAGCTAAGCGACACCTCGACTTCTAATGATCTGAATCTGAAGACTCAACTCATTCAGTTGAATTTCTTCTCCTTGACGCTGATGATAATCTGGAGACAGAGGACCTCAATAACGCATAATGCGTTATTTGCTGTGAGAAAATAAAAACGGAAATGGAATTCCAATATTTTGTGTGTAAGTTCTGGACCCATTCAACCACCCATTCAACCTGTCTGGGACAAAATTCAAGCCCATGGCGATACGATATTTGTTGTTATTCAATTCATTTCTTAAGGTTTGTATCTAAAATTTCGATTGATTATAATTTCATTCGTTTTATGCAGTTACTTTA
>BGPR01015146.1:0-37406 GCA_013235015.1 Araneus ventricosus
TCATTTATCAATGCTTACTACTATTGAGAATTTTGAAACAAGTAATCACTATATAATTTTCACATAATCGTATAGTATGAAAATCTGAGCTAATAGGAAGAAATGTCGCTTTTGATTTCATTTTGTAGTTAATAAGCTATTTCTCTCATAAAACTCACATTGTCTTTATAAAATTCACATTGTCAATTATCAGGTATTACTTGCTCATGTACTCGCTTCGGCAGTGCATATACTAAAATTGGAACGATACAGAGGTATTGCTTGCTCGAAAGAAACAATAGTGCTTTCAGTCATCTATGGCAACGTGGTTTAGATTTCGGAGTTCCGCTTTGTGAGAAGATTTCACATTGCACCTCCACATCATAATTTTGAATAGGGAATTTGTAATTTAGAACTTGACATAACCGAAAAATTATTTATGAAAGAGTTAAAGAAAAAAAAGGAGAGGAAAAATGCTCTCTGACTGCTTTAAAAAAGCAATGGTGAATAAGTGGATCGAATTTAAATTCTTAAGCCAAATTGTTCAGAGATGATTATACTACTATTTTATTAAACAGTAGTAATTCCATGTGAATGATTACACTTATATTGCTTGACGTCTACATATTTATTGATAGTATATGGGTAAAATATATCGTTATTACCTTTATATACAGTTTAATTTATTTAGTATGCGTGAAAGCGGTACACAGAAACACTGACAAGAGCGTTCCCTAAATAAAACGAGGGGAGTGAAATTTTAATTATAAAATGAAACATGCACAAATTATGGCTTGTTTATGCATCATCATTTAATAAGGTTTAATGTAAATTTGGCACAAAATGCAACAGATATGATTTATCTTTGTTTTTTGCATCTATTATATATTATACTGAAAATTTTTAAACAATATTTTCAGTGGAGGCTCGGGTGAGGGACACAGAATTAGCTGCTTTGACCTATGGCGTACAGATGTGTTAATCTGACCCAGGGTATTCATAAAGAAACATTTAATTTTGCAACAAAAGATATCATTAAAAGCGTATTTTTAAAAAATTATCTTTTTTTAAAAAACCTCACCACTTACTCTTGTTAGATAAATTCCATTAAACTTATAAGTACGCTTAGTGAATGCAATTGGAATTATAAATGTTATTAATACAGCCGTGTAGCTAAAGTTTGATTCATCAGTTGCGTAAATAAAATAGGATATTGCCAAACAGAAACATTTTATTATTTTTCATACATTAAAAAATAGTTTTAGAAAAATGTGTTAACATGCAATAAATAACATATAAAAATACATAACGTATTGCATGGTAGAAAAATACAATTGCCGTCAATGTATCTGAAGCTCCTAACAAATCACTTCAATAAAGATTCAGGAAAATATTTTCTCCTTATAGTAGCTATATGCCAGTAACAGTCATATGCAGAAATGAATTTGGAATGATTTATCAGAAATAAAAAAAAAACATTTTTTTAAATAAGTCATAAACATCAACTACATTCTATATTTGGACTTCTTTAAGTGTGAGTCGCTACCCCTTATTGAGCTGTATAGAATTTGAGATACAAATTTTCACAGATTCGTCTTCTTTCAAATTTTTCATTGTTTGAAATAATTTAATATAAACAGTTTCAATTAATAAAAACAGTTTTTTAAAACACACTTTTAGTAATGTTCTAAAAAGTAAAATCTTATTTTTTGCTTTAATTACTTACCACTTTTTTGTATTTTACTCATATTTCAATAAAAATATTGCAGAATTTTACTAACAATTCCTTCTTAAATTCACTTCCAGATGGCGCCACTCATATCGAAATTAATCAATTGACAGGTAATTTTACTATAAAAATATCAAAATAGTGTATTATCATCGAGAAGATCATACATGATATGTGTAAAAAATTTCAAAAATCTAGCACATCAGGAAGTAAGTAAAAAATAAATTTAAAAAGTAAAATTTTACGAACATGAAACAATTTATACTCAATAGAAGCTTATAATAGCAATGTTTTGTAATCACATTTGCTGGTCAAGCTGTTGTGAAAAGATTTTTACACATTGATTGAAGAAATCTACAAAATCTTTAATGGATTTGTGTATAACAATTAAAAAATATTACAACTAAGTTTGCAAGTAAAAAAATTTTCTGTCAATATGTCTTTAAAACTAACGTATTCTACATTTAGTTTCAGTTCAGAGATAAGATCAGCAGTATCAAACGAATGGTCGACTAATTCTAAATAATGGAAAAGATCCAGAAAATTTCTTCGAGGAAAGTTGTTTCGTACAGACAATCTCTTTAATGAAGTTGCCTTTCCTAAAAACATCCTGAGGCAATCCTTTGAGAGACTACATATCCTAAATCCAGCCATCTCGAGCTCTGCAAGAGAATTCAGATTCAGTATTGCTCTCATGAGTGCATCATCAAGGCAGGGAGCTACATCGACTACCAAGTGTGTCAAGCGCTTGCATATGCCAACAAGAAACAAAAGATTCTCTTTTTCAGGATAAGAAACACTTAATTTTTTCACAGACACATTTGAATAAGCTCGTGTTGGCTTGCCTGCGGTTGCAAAATTAGCGTGACCGATCTGTAAGGCCTCCAGATTTGGACAGTAGTCAAAGATTGTTTCCACAGGAAAAGAACTGTTTAAATCCAGAAAAAGATGCTTCAGTTGTGAACCGATTTTTTGAAGCAGAGAAATAAAAGCCGGCAGGTAGTCGCTATCACAATTCTTAAAATCGATGCAAAGAAAAGAGAGTTTTTTCAAATTTTTTAGATATTCAAAGCTGTCTTTGTGGTACACACGAATAACTAGTTCTTCAACAAGAGGACATAATGAAACGGCGATTTTTACCTTTTCAGGGAATTTATTCTTGTACCAATCAAGATCTGAATATTTAATCCTTGTTTCCTCGCTCATTCCCCATAAGCATCTTCTCAGAAAGAAATCACAGAAACCATCAGTGCGGAACGTGTTGTACTTATTGACTGCATTTCGATAAATAATTTCCAAAGCATCCAAAGAATCGACTATTCCTAGGGAAATAAGATTCGGACAATTCTCCAAAACTGTAGCTACCAATTCTGGGGACCCATCCATATTAGAGACATGGAACACCTCCAGCTTTTTTAGAGATTTTAGCAAAGAAAGATCTATGGAAAGGTTTTCCTTGTCAGATTCAAAAAAATCAAATAATCTCAGACATCGCAATTTCTTACAGTTTTTGAAGAAGTCCAAATCTAAAAATACTCCAGAGTGAAATTCTTCTAATTGTGGGGAGGAACATATCATTTCCCCTATGAAATTAGTAGAGGCAAAGAAATCTGTGCAGACGTTAAGAAATCGCAAAGACCTGAAACCCCCTTCAGACATTATCTTCAAGAGCATGTCCCGTTCTTTTTCCAAATCCAAATCGTAGTCTCCTAAATCGAGGAAGGTGCACCTCCCGGTTGACAGAAACATGTACAAGTTGGCAACCTTAGGTTGGCTCGAATAAGGGTGGTATCTGGAAAGCGCTGCGAGATCATTGATTGTTCGAGTTGGAAGGTATGCCACCAGATTTGGAGTACATACATTTCTGTTTCCTGTCGCCAGCAATAAGTGCAGTCTTACAAGACATCTACAGTAGAGGGATTCTTTTCTTATTGATATCTTGACCATCTCACTATCTGAAAAAAAAAGAAAAATATATAAAAGAATTAGACATTATCCAAAAATTTCGCTAAAACTAATATTTCGTTCTGTGATAAAACCTGTTTCGAGAAACTAAATTTATAAGGGTAATTTAATAATAAAGTTCGGCTTGCACATATGCGAAAAATAGGTGGGGATAGAAACGTCATTCTTGTGTTGCTATTAGCAATTCTTGATAAGACACTGAAGGTTAGAAATGTACGCAGTATTCTTTTTTATTAGACACTGCAAGTGACAGTGTGAAGAGGGTTGCATATTATCATAGCAGAACATGGGCCCATTGCGATCTATCTCCACAGATTGGGTTTAGTATTCCTTTTTATTAGACACTGAAAGTGACAGTGTGAGGAGGGTTGCATATTATCATAGCAGAACATGGGCCCTTTGTGACCTATCTCCACAGATAGGGTTTATTTTCACAAGATTGTTGCGTCTACGGAGACAAAGATGACCCAGAGCCCTACGCAATAGATTTTGTCCCAGAATATTTACAGTTACTCTGTTTCTTGAATGATCAAGAGAACAAACTGGCCTAAGACGATAAAAAGGCCCCAAGACCAAGAAAATGGAAATGAAAAGGTCTTCCACTCATTAGACAAATTCTGGATTTTACTTTATGTGAACACACCGCTGGTAGATCAGTATAGATTGGCTACTGTTACATAGCATCCACTCATTTATTCATAGCATATACAAATTACATTTAACACAATAATAGACAATTTACATTTAACAGAAGTGCAATAAACAAAGACGGATGACAGTTAAGATCCCAATGTAGATGTCCCGACTGTACTGTTACAGTCGATGACACATAATTTTCGAAACAGATTCAAGTAGGAGAAAGAACATAGTTTCTTCTTTCTTAAGGGGACATACAACTGTTAAATCTCGAAAATTTTCGATTTTTTGAAAAACAAATACATTTTTCACCAGTTATTTCTGAACAATTTAAAACAGTCCGCGTTAAAAAAATTTCCATAATTATGAAACTTGTATCAGCTATTTAACTTAAACATTGAAAAGCGCCATATCTTTAAAGCGCTGTATCACAAAATTTGTTTTTTTGATATTGCGTACACGATATCTCAAGAACTATTGAATATTTTTACATAAAACTTTTTCTAAACATCTATTACGCTATGTTCTACAAATTGAACCACAATTTTTGTACATTTTCTCTCCAAAGAAGTTTTGTGGGGGGATAGAAACGTTGACGTTTTCACTATTTTTAACACTTTATTTTAAATTGGTATATAAAATAGAAATTAAATTTACATGTAAATAAATTGTGGTTCAATTTCTTAAACAGACTGTTTAGATTACTGAAATACCCAAAATATTGTGTTTAGACCAATATTTTATTCATAATCATGAGCGCAAGGCGACTATCTCATTTTGTCTCCAAAAATTATACCCATATTTATTACTCTCTCAAATAAATACATACAAATATTAAGGTTTGAAAATGTGTGTACTATAAGAGAAAGAACATATCTTTTTCCAGAAAAAAAGTGAGTTTGTGAATTGCAATGTTTCAGAGATACAACATATCGAATTTGACAATTTCCCCCCTATTTTTTCGAGGTTTAAGAGTCCCTTTAATATGTAATTTTTTTTTTGGTCCGGAAGTACAGAAATCCGCCTATAAATGGAAAGATTTTGATTTTTGAGTGGATGTGAGTAATCTCTACGCAACAGACAGCCGAGTAACAAAATTTTCATCATTTCATCAAATCCAATGCTGAGAACCTATTGACTGGATGCGAAAACATTGTTGAAAACAATAGACCCCTGGCACGAATTATGAACATAATGAAAATTCTACATAATGATACTTATATTTTTTTATTCGAAGAAGAAACGCACAATACAGAGAGAAGTCCAATTATAGAGTGCAGAAAAATTAGGATCAAACAACCTAAATACTGATGATACAAATGAACTGAGGAAATAAATGATAATTAAAAACATATTGGAAGATCAAAGGCTTTATGCTGTCTTCACTCCAGAGGGTGCTGAAAAATGAGCATCAAACACATTTAAACGCTAAAGATATTAAAAACCTATTGGAAAATCAATGGCTATACAGTCTGATGAAAACATTAAAAATATGGTGAGATTATAAAAAGTTGAATACACTCAATCACAAAACTATGAAAAACACATAAGGAGTTTAAAAGTAGCAAACATTCAATCTTAAAAACACGAAAAGACATATTTTAAAAAATCAAATTCCTTGATAACCTGTCAAAAACTTTATAAACTCTATGTTTTTGTTTATTTATTTAAAGAAGAAAACGCACATTAGAAAGGCAAAAATCCTATCGCAGAGTGCAACGATTGAACACAAACGCTTGTAAAAACGGTAAAAAAACGATGAAGAATTACAAAAAATGAATGCAATAGAACAGAGGAAAATTAAAACGCATGATCAATTCAGAAAAAAACGATTGTAAAAGGAAGAAGGAAAAACATCATGAATTTAAAAGTTGTGAGCAATTTAATTTTAAAAAAAACATATGAAAAACGTCAAGTTCATCAGAAAACTTTGTAAAAATTCAATAAAATTTGTACAAAGAGAACTTGTTATGAACTAAGTACACGAACTAAGGCATGATATCATCACTGATTAAGGAAGAATCGCGTCCATCACCATTAAGACATTCATTGCAAACTTTTCAATATTTCTCTGTGTGTTTAAGTTGTTTCTTTTTATTTTATCTCTTAACATGTGATTCTTCTTTACACCAAGAGGGTTCTGTATAATCATTAATTTTATCAGGTCAGATCCCTCCCAGTAGATTATTAATAACTATTCCTCTAGATTTAGTGAAATGGACCATCGGAATGGAAAATCCGGCCAAATGAGAGATGTGTGCAAGAGCACAATTTTTACTTCCAAACAAGCGGGATTGTTCACCCCTCGACTTTCCAATATACTTAAGCTGGACATTCACGGTGGAGCCGTTCCACGTCATTTGGAGCGCATCTCACCAGACAGTTCCAGTTTTAAGCCCATCAGTTTAGGTGGGTCATTCATGGAGGCTCCATGCAAATGACACAACCGATCATTTAGGGCTACTGTGCCTAATCGGCCTTCCGTTTTCAAAACGGCATCCCAACGCTCCGCTTTTTCGAGAGAGCTTCACTCCCCCTCTCCCATTTTGTGGTTTTAACTTTTGTGAGAGAGGCTTGATCTCTATTTCACACTATCGTCTTTCAGTTTTATGGCCCAACACGAAGAATCCAAACATTTCCAATACATCGCGCCAATTCGTATCGTATTTTGGCATTCACAACGGGTTTTGGAGCGACACGCTCCAAATGGTCTGGAACGGTCTGACCGTGAATGTATCGCTTTACACAATATAACACCTTCTTTTCGATTATCTTCATATGAATCTACATCCTGGAACTTGCAGAAGTGGGTGGAGATCCTGAGCATCCGGAACTCTGCGAGGGGTGAGAGGGTGGTCGGTCTGTGAAAGGACAAAATTTGGCACAATGGTTTGTAATATGTGTGGATGCAGAAAACACAATACATTTTAAAGGCCTAAATTTTAACCGATTTGACAGGAATTTGATACAGAATATACTTTTTGAATTTCTCTCTCACATAAGACAAGATAGTAGATTTTTTTCTAAGTCGCTTTTGAGGTCTTTGGTCCAAATTGGATAGACATCTGCAATTATGATGATAAAAACAAATACTAATCATCATTATAAATATATATTCTAAACATTAGAGCATTTTTTTTTATCATATTCTCTGTAGTGCTCTGATATTGATATAAGTAGTGTTTCTAAAAAAAAATGGAAAAAAATAAATAATAGGAAAAGTGAAAATCTAGAAAATTTTTTAAAAAATTATTCTACTTTTTTTTACCCATTAATTCTAGTAATTCTCAACTCAAGTTTTCATATGAAAGTTTTTGATTTTTAATAAAGAAGTGTTAAGAAAATAATGAGAGAGAGAAAGTTCAGGCTTCATTTTTAAGACTACTTTCACTCTATACTTTATATTCATTCAAGTTTATTATACAATTGAAAAAATAAAAGAAAATCGTCCGTAATGATTAGTTAGTTAAAATAATTATTTTATTAAACAATTTTTAAAACGAACTTTTTATAAGTGTACCAAAAGTGTGTACGGATTTAAGTATTTAAATAAAAATGTTTCTTTATTTTAAATATTTTTTTTAGTCTTTAATATATATGATAGTATTATTATAAACTTTCGTGATCGATTGTTTCTCATATTCCATGCCAAGTGGCATTACTCGTATGGAATCAAACCATAATTATATTAACCGTGTAACTAACAGTGCAGTTCTGAATATATTAAAATAATGCATTATTACTGAGAACACACTAGTGTTCACATTTTGAAAGTCTAGCACACCAGGAAGTGAGTGAAAAATCGATTAAAAAATAAATCTTTACAAACATGAAAAACCTCAAGTGAAGTGTAAAAAATTATGGGTGTCAGCGATGATATAGAATTTCATTGTATTCCATTGTAAAACAAAGCAGGAAATGGCAAATTCATCTGTGTGTATTAATTGCCGAAATACTTTTCTTCGGCTGTTAAGAGAAAATTTCTTTTATGATTGAGATTTAAAATATCTAGTTACGCACACGCTGCTTTTATCTTCCTCAGATAGTGTTTCTACGAGTTATTAATGGCATTATACTATCAGATCTGTTTAGACACCACCCATCTTTCTGGCAGCATTTGAATTCCACGTCGGAAAAACGACTTGTCTTTTAAGGCTATCTAAGGGCGCTATTAGCCGAGATCAACTTGTGGCGCAGCTGGCTGTAAAATTAGCTGCGCCGCCAGTTGCCGAAGTATTTTAAAACCCAGCAACTGGTGGCGCAGCTTTGAAATAATTGTGGGAAATAGTCATTTGAGAGAATGGCGTCCAAGGAAGAACTTCCTCTCCTTGCTCTTCTATTAAAAAAGAAAAAAGCGAAAGGTTATGAAAATGCGAAAACATCCCATTTTTGTTTCTCGACTGACTATATTATGTATCGTTTGACGATCTATGACAGTAAATTTTTCTGTTATCTTCGCATGCTAATACATTCCATGACAAATTAGTATCTTAGTTCATCATTGTTTATGAAACAGTTTGATACTTGTTTGTACGCTGACAAAATATATAGCTCAGATGTATTTAAAATAAATTTAATGGGCAAAATATTAAGATTAGTTTTTAAAAATAACGTCTAAGTCTCAAAACGGCTTTTAAACTCGTAGGCCTCAGGTTCGGGATTCATTTCATTATGTTCATGAAGCTTACTTAGTGGATGTTCAAAAGTAAAATTCATTTTTTTTAATTACTAAAAACTTTGAATATTGTTGTCTCTTGACGATAGTGTTTTATGTTTTGCCTTTAAGTATTTGGAAAACAGAAAAATATAAAAAATTTATCAAATTAAAACTGTGAAAAATTGATAGTTCAAGTGTGAAGTCGTCGGTGACACAATTATTTTTTCTTTGGTTGCTTTAATTTCCTATTGTCATAATGTTAAAATATTATTTTAATTTATTTTAGTTAATTCGAAGTCAAAAATAAAATGTTAAAAAGTGTTTTTTTTTTTTCTAATTAGCTCTTGCGCATGGCTTTTAAAAAAAGCTTGTAGCAAAAAAGCACGTTTGTTATGAATTGTATCATTCATTTTAAAGTTTTAGTGTACAATTGTTTTATTCTGTCAAAGTGGTCTATACTATTTATTAGTTAAAGCTAATTACTTCTTTATAAATATTGTGAAATTTTAAATTATTTTTTTTCTCTTTGTAGTTATTATTACTTTGCTTACTCGTAGTTCTGTGAACGGTGAAGTATTTTTTTTCAAAATAATAGTTTTTTGCAACTAGTAGTAAATAAAGTATGCATACAAACAAACAACTAAGTAAGTATATGAATATTGATTAAACATGAAACGGTATATTATTATTATCTTAATATAAATAAAAATAATTTAAAGTTAAAAAATTAGCTTTTCAGCGACACATTTCATTTGTGTAAAATTTATTTCTTACATTTTAATAATTTTGTCAAAATTAATAATCACACACAATTATATATCAGGAATCAACCTTAAGAATGAAGTCTTCAGTATTAATCTTGTTTTCAAACAATTTCATTAAGTCTTTCATCTGTTGCTTTCCTGATTCCTTGGCCATTTAAAAAAATATCACAGAAAAAGCAAATGCAATAGACAGCTAAATGAAGTACTATAGAGCTGAGAGCAGATTTCCAAATGACATCATATGCGCGCGCAGCTACATTGGATGATCAGTAGCGCCACAAGTTGTCTTCGGCTAATAGGCTCCTTTTATTACAATGCCCCGTCAAACGTCTGGGCCACCAAATGTTGCCGGCTAGGGCAACAGGCGGCAACATGTTGTTCTGCTGCGCGACCGATCGCCGTCGGCTAATAGGATCCATTGGATATAATGGCAGGCGACTCGCGTAAGCAACCAGTGGCGCCACTGGCTGCTCTCGGCTAATAGCGGCCTAAGAGTCGGCCCATTTTTTGGCATCCTCATAACAACGGAAGTGCTGCTCAGCCAGGCCATGTGTCATCGATCGGAACAAGTCATAATCGGAAGAAGCAAAGTCTGGTGAATACGGCGGATGGGGATGGACTTCCAATATAAGTGTTTACAAGTAGGTTTTCACCGATTTTGCAACATGTGCCCGAGCGATGTCTGCAAAATCACTTTGATGTGTCTCTACACGTATAACGACCGTTTTTCTTTCAATGCTTGGCTCAAACGAAACAATTGTAGTCGATAGTGTCTCCCGTAATGGTTGCGTTCGGTTTGAGCAGTTCATAGAAAACTACACCCAGCTGATCCTAACAAACGCAGAGTAGAAGCTTGGAAGCATGAATATTCGGCTTTGCGACGATATTAATGCATGGTTTGGCTTACCCCACGATTTTCTACGCTTAGGATTATCGTAGTGTATCCATTTTTCATCGCCAGTAACGATATGATGCTAAAAAAATTTTCTTTTCCGCCGTTGAAGCAGCTGACATGTGAATAGACGCCGTTCAACGTCTCTAGGCTTCAAATTGCTTTTGAATCATTCTTAAGGTATCCGACTGGTTTAAAATCATCGTTTTTGATGAAATTATCAAAAAATTTTAGGACTTAATTTTGTAGCCTGTTTAATCAGCTTTCTAAAACTGTCTCACTTTTTACTCTACGTGAATCACAAATAGAGTTACAGTTGTTTTATTACCGAACTTTAAGCATTATTTTATGTTGTATGAAAACTTTAAATGTGTTTTCTGAGAAATGATATTTTTGAGAAAAACTGTCGACCGTAACAATGATTTCTCAAAAAGTTATTCAAGTATTCATATGAAATTTTCTGAGATTGTTTTCTGTAATATACTTGATGTTTTCATCTAAAAACTAAGGTCAATTTTAAAATCAAGTATTATTTTTAAGTGCTTAAATATAAACGAAAAGCATTTTTTATGAAAAATTACGAGTTTAGTAACTATGTTCAGCTATATCTCAAAACTATTTTGAAGTACAAGAAATATTTTAGAACATAAAACAGATAACTGTCATAAAAATGTACTCTTCAAGGATTTATGTATATTTAGAATATGATTTTGTCTATGGCTGTTAGCGTAAGGCAAATATTTTAGTCATTTTTCTTCAAATTTCTCAGTTTTTTTAAAAAAAATATTACTTTGAAAGCCTAATTTTACAATATTTTCATAGTTTTAAAACATATGCAGTTGAAAAATAACATTAACAAATATATATAAGTTATTTTTCAAAAAAATATCTCCAAGCATAGTTGGATACCTTAATGCTTTCAAACGTTTCGAAACTGTTGTGTGATCAACTCCTGATGATTTTGCAAGTTCATCTATCGTCTGACATGAGCCTTCATGAAGTAATACCTCCAGAGCTTTCTTTATCTTCAACATTATATCATTATGTTTGAAGCGTCTGAACCAATCACTGCATGTTGTTTCCTACAGAGCATGTCTCAACAAGAATTCTGTGTTTCAGCTGCAGCTCCTTTTTTAAAAATAAAGTTGTACATTAAAATTCCCCACAAATAATATTTTTTCAGAACGAAATTTCACATGTTTAACACTATGAAAAAAAAAGATGCCTACACTTTTGCGTGAATTTCAAGTTTGCTTATAGTATTTCTATCAGATGCGTCCCCATTTTAAATTACACTTACGCAGTTCTGGTAACACCTTCCGTTTCAAAACAGCGAGAACTTATTCAAATTCCCAATATTTTATTTTATTTATTTACTTTTGGTAAGAAATGAATAAAAACCAAAAGATGAAATAGCAATTTCAGCTGTGTTTTAATTACCAAAATACTTTTCTTCCACCGCTAAGAGATAATTTCTCTCAAAATTGTGATTATATACATAGTTATGCATACGCGCCTTTCTCGTGCTTAGACAATATTTTCAGAAGTTATTAATGACATCTTACCATCAGATCTGTTTTGGCACATGTATTCCTAGTGACTTTTTTCATTGCTGTAAATTCTACTCAGCAGATTCTCCCGGCCAGCCCATCAGAACACCATGAAAGTACAAGGAAAAGTACAGCAACAGAGGAAGTAGAAAAAAAAAATACGAGAGAGAGGAAATGACATATAACTTTTGCATTGTTAAGAATTAAAATTCGAAAATTTGTATAAGTTGCACCACTTTTAATATTTTATACATTTCTATATAAAATTTTAAACTTTCGCTAGATTTGTGACATTTTCTTAAATATGTTATTTCTTTAAAACAAAGCTTGGATAATATATCAGGCTGGTAAATCAAAATTGGTCTTATTGGAAGAATCATGAAAATGTTACGATGCGCGAAGTTATATGTTTTAAGGTTGGATTATTATTAATTGTTTGTTAACAGAAGAATAAGAAAAGCCATGGCAGTGAAAGAAATACAAAGACTGTTTACCCCTACTTAATTTCAAACACAACTACAATATCAATTCTGGAGATTAAACCCTCTTCAGGGCATTGGCTCCCTTAAACAACCGGTTGACTGTTGTAAATTTCATGTTTGTAAAGATGGGATTTTTGTAATAAATTTTTTATTCATGTCCTGGTGCGCTAGAGTTTTGAAATTATGTACATTCATTTTCTTCCTGATGGCAAAGATGCAATTGCATTTGAACTCCTTTCACCTGAACGTGTTTTCTCCTTGGGTACGATCTCTTTTTCCTTCCCAACTTCAGACCTAGGTGAGCTTAAACAGGACTGATTTAATTTGGGGATTTTATAGTCCCTCAATCCACTAGCGCTGCTATTGCCATCATTGTGAATTTCTGCTTTTAGAAAGGATGTCAATGGATTCCACTGCTCAACTAATCTTGTTAAACAACGACTTAAAGACAGCCAAAGTGTGCACACATGCTTTACAATTTTTCTTCTTTCAGCATCATGCATGGATTGAAATATCTTTAATTTTTCTTTTCGTTTAGTAGACTATGGGACGAACACATAAAAGGTGCTTGAAACGAGATTTCGTTTGCCATCTATTGAAACTACAAAAATTTGTTATTAAAGCGTTCTAATTACCATATTTTATCGAAAATCACGATGTTCCCACGTTTAAATGTGCACATTATTTATAATATAACAACTAAATTGAGAACTATTTTTTCCCCCTGTTTGCAGCCATTCGTAAAATCGCTAAGAGATGGCGCAGTCAGTATTCAGACAAGATTTTAAAAACAGTCTCTTAATCACATTAAGTTGTTTTTTTTATTTCACTTAATTTCATAAGAAGTATTAATACGATGTTAAACATCACTTATATTCTTTTTTTTGGATTTTATTTTCGTCATATTTAAAAATAAATTGTAACCTTCCGCCATTTGTTTACATTCTGCGCTGAGACGAATTCAAATCGTTCAAGATTTCGTTCATCTGAAAATTGCATTTCTAACTTTAATTATTGCAATTGTTTGCATACAAAAAAATAAAAACTTTATTATAGAAATGAGATAAATAAATTATAATTTCATAATACAAGCATTTAAAAAAAAATTTGACACTCCAGGTTGAAAAAAAATTACTGAAAAATTGTAACAAATTTTAGATAATTTTGGAGCTAAATATTATTTAAAATAGTACAAAATATAAAAGATTAAATTTGTGAGGAGTATTTATGATATTTAATACATGAAATATTTTTGTAGATGCATTAAGATTTTTTTATGTAAATATTAAATAAAATCATAGAAAAAATAGTAGTTTTACTTACACAAAAAGGACCCAAAAATTGTCGCCTACAAAAGTGGAACCGAAATTTTGAGCCAAAACAATTATTATGTTTCTGTGCATTTTATGATGTTATTATACAAAGTTTTTATTCATCAGTAAAAAAAGGTTTAGTCAACTGAACAGTTCTTATTTCTACTAATAATAAATTGTTATAAATGAACTTCCTTTGATTACTTTGACTTTCATTTTCCTTTAAATAAAACACATAATAAATAATATAGTCTATGAAAGCAGAAAAACCCAAAATTAAAGTAAGACAAGTTCTGAGAGATTCTTTTGCTTGGGCTTCACAAACACAATTTGGGAAAATTTCTTTGCAACCATCTTCTTAGTTGACGATCAGAAACTTTGAATGTTTATGTGGGATTTAGATTATGTAAAGTTGCATGGAATATTTCAGATAGTTTTTTCATTGAGAAAATTTCAGAGTTTTTTACTATTTTCTGATCTACTATGTCACAAAACACAGAATAAGATGCAGAACATGGGGGTTTTGGTTGAGTACATTCAGATTTTTCTTTTGTATATGTTCTATAACAACCTTTTTTAATTGCATTATCTAATAATGCCTTACTTGCTGTCTGGCATAATGTAAGCTTTTCTTTTTTTCTTTTTGAAGAATACCTTTCAAAAATGAACTTTTCTCTCGAGCAAATGACACAGATAGAAGAGAAGGATACCTGCACCATCGCACGATATTGCTTTTGATCGTTTTGAACGAATTACGGTTGTATTGACATCAACCGGATTAATATCTTCCATTCTTTTTTTAGCTCCTTGAATTTTTGTTTTGTCCGTAAATCGCATGCAGCATTTCCTGATATGCATAGTTACTGTCAATGCATTTTTCTAAGCTACCATCATCTCCGAAACCATTTGAAATACTCAAATAATCAGCTATTTCTTTTCCATCAAGAAACAACGATTCTTGCATGCACTGCCTTATTTTTTCGAAACTTTTAGTTGATAAGGATACTAAATTGTCATTTAAACCCTCAGTGAGGTGGATGCAACAAACTTGAGCGGCACTAGCACTCATGTCAAATGAGCGTTATTATGCTCGAAAATTACTATATAAAAAATTGCTTGTCTATATTAAATGCTTTAAGCTGAATAATCCTGGTTTTTCTTTATACTACGCATTCATATAATGATAAATTAAAAAGTAATTTTAAAAGAAAAAAACTCCGCGAACTGCTGACATTTGTAACGAGCGAGGATATCAAATGTTTAAAAGGTAAACAAACAAATGGCGGAAGAATACAAACTTCATACATAAGCGAACTAAATAAACCGAAATCACAAGTATTAACTATATGAACATCATATTAATATTTTTAATGATATAAAATAAAATAAAAAGTAGAATATTGTGATTAAAAAACTGTTTGTTAAATATTGAACTGAATTTTGACAGCGCCATCTAGTAGCGGTTGTACGAATGGCTGCAAACAAGAATAAAAATATAGTTCTCTATATAATTGTTATTTTATAAATAATGTGCACATTTAAGTGTGGGAACATTGAGATTTAAGACGAAAGTAAGTAATTAGAATAGTTTAATAAAAAAAATTATGTAGTGTCGAAACATGGTAAACGAACTTGAACGATATTGATGTTCGTCCCACAGATTATAGAGCTTTTCTCCAGATAAAAATATATATCAATGAGAAAGTCTTCAATATTTGTAGAGAGACAGGATGCACCCTTCTCAGCTGCTAAATCGATTAGTTGACATGGACAACCAAATGCTTAATTTCATTTGATAAAGTGCCTGCAACACCAATCTTTTTTCCTATCATCACTGGTGCATTATCTATACTTAATGCCAAACAATTTTTAATGAAATATTGTTAGGCTTCAATTAATTTAATATCAGATTGGCAATATGAACTCCTGTGCTGTCACCTTCTAATACTTAAGTTGAACAACAAACTTGATTCAATTTTTTGAGTTTCTTCACTGTGGAATGTCACCACCAGTAGATATAATTTAAAATCACCTTTATTGCTACCATCGGTAGTAATGGAAAATGGAACCTTCTTTAATGTAGAAATAATAGCATTTTCTTCAGTTTTTTTCCATTTCTGAGGCTTTCGTACGTGCACAGCCAAACCTTCCTGCGGTCTCGTTGTCCGGAAGCATTTTCCGGAACAACGGTCCAGCATGATCAGCACAAACAATTGGAAGGTTGTGCTCCACAATAAATGCAGTAAATAATGTTTCTGCTTGAATAACACCATGATCATTTTGTTTATTCACAAAATCCATTTTTTTTATTCGTTCCTAATATCCGAGCATTAACCTGATTTTTTCGCCGTGCGATATGCTTATAAATGTCATACTTGCCTCCGGAAGTAAATTAAAAAATCACACGTGTAAATGGTACAAAATGCATACGATTTATCTTTTTCTCGAAGAGATAATAAACGAATATTCCTCGGAATAGGACTTGGTAAATACAGTCTGGTATTTCTTTTTATATTCAATCGATGACATTAGATCTGGACTGGTGGAAAAAGAATTGAACGCACAAAAGAAATATAAAAAAAATATTTCGGCAGTAACCCTAACAAGACGCGACAAGATTGGCAGAAAAGATAAACAAATTCTCCCTGTTTCCTCCCTAGCGCGCTGAACAGTCAAAGCAGCAAATGCGCCGGAAACCCCTGGCGATAGTCACTACTCATCAGCCTGGACATGATGCCGCGGGAAAGAGATAATGAAGAATCCGTAGCGGAATGACGTCACACATTCGAAATTAGAGGAGAATGTGGTGGCGGCAGAGCTGGATTTTTCTTCCCCCGCCTTTTACTGCTTTTTCTTAATAACTATTTATTTGTTCCAATTTCTCAAAAATAATAAAAAGCGGGAGGAAATTGGTGAGAATTGGGAGGCGGGGGAAATTGTTAAAAACCTGGAGGCTCCCGCCAAAAGCGGGAGATTTGGCAGGTCTGAAATCATCCTTACATTTTGCTTTAGCGGTGGCCAGATTTGGCTATTTGGTCATTCAATCCAATTAATTTTTATATTTTGATCATTATAACAATTGCTTCACCCTCTGAAGTCTTAAATCATTCATATAACAAATCTGCGACAAAAATCAGACAGATGCAGTTCCCGAAATATTCTAGAAAACTAACATTCACAAATTCTGAAGTCATTTTAGAAATGCACTTTCACCTAAATTGCTTACAGGCAAGACATTTGGAATTATACTGTTCAGAAAAGTGAGATATTAAAGAATATTTATGAAGATAAGTTTTTATAAATATTAAATCAGGGACTTAATTTCTTAATGATTTTCAGACCAAAAAAGATAGAATCTATTCAATGTTAATGCGGGTTAATACTCATTTTTGAACTTATTTTTATAATTTCAAATTAACAATTTTTAAAAATGCTGCCGCCCAAAAAGAAGTCATGATTTAGAATTTAGTTTCTATTAACCGAGTTTCCGATTATCCGTATTGATCACGGTCCCAATCAACTCAGATGGTCGAGGTTTTACTGCAGTTCTGGTTAACCCTCTGAATGTGTAATTTTTTAAATTCACTACTTAGATGCAACGTTTTTGTTCAAATACCGTTGAGCCGAGCGAGATGTTATTCATATGCAAATCTTTATTAGTATAATATGATCCAACGCTATAAAAGTACTAAGTAAACACATTAGCCTGGGAAAATCGAAGGATGCAGCAAATAATATACTTGCTTCCAAACAGAGGGTTAAGAGAACATCCAAAGGATACGAACCACAACTTTTTCACTCCGATTCGTGCTCCTCAGTCATGCCATGCCTTAACCCTTTAAGTTTCTGGCGGGCATTCAACATTGGAGGAAATGATTGGGCGGCATTAAACATTGGAAGTAATGATTAAGGGACATTAAACATTGGAGTAATGATTTGTCATGCCATGCCTTAACCCTTTAAGTTTCTGGCGAGCATTCAACATTGGAGGAAATGATTGGGCGGCATTAAACATTGGAAGTAATGATTAAAGGACATTAAACATTGGAGTAATGATTTGTCATGCCATGCCTTAACCCTTTAAGTTTCTGGCGGGCATTCAACATCGGAGGAAATGATTGGGCGGTATTAAACATTGAATGTGACAGGGTTCATACTGTATATATGATAGTAAAATTCAGGAGTTTCTAAGGATTTTTTCAGGAATAGAGTACAGAAAATTCGGGGGATAAGGTGAAAAAAAAATCAATTGTAGGGGAGAAGGGGGTAGTGTGGACAATTTTTATAAAATTGGCAAAAAAGTATACTAAATATCAATTCTTCCATCTTTCTCGATTGCGGTGACTCGGAACATGCGCGGCAGACTCTTTCGGCGCTTAGTAAGGTCAGAAGTAAGAATTCCGGTTTCCAGCGACTTTCTATCAATAAGGAAAAACGGAACCGTCATATTTTTATGTTTTATCATAATTTTATCTTTTGCCCTTCGATTGTAATTTTTCAGGAGACAGAAAGAAATAGCAGGGTAAAAAACACAATTTTCAGGCGTTTTCAGAGCCCTTAGGAAAAAAAAGCAAAATTCAGGAGTTTTTCAAGAATTTCAGGAGGAGTACGAACCCTGTGTTATGATTAAGGGGTATTAAACATTGGAAGTGATGATTAGTTATGCCATGACTTAACCCTTTAAGTTTCTGGCGGGCATTGAACATTGGAAGTGATGATTAGGCGGCAAATAAATCAAATGTTTTAAAATATATAAATATTCTTATCCAGTAGGAATAGCAACACTTTATAAAAAAATTTCATATATGAAAACATAGTTCTTAGTTGATAAAGATTATATTTTTAACTAGCAGAACGCGCACGGCGTTGCCCGTGGAATCAGGACTTCAAAAACATGAAAGAAAAAAAATATCGCCCACAATGACACGAAAAAGTTTTGAAACAAAATCAAAACAAAAGATACACATTGATTTTCCCGCGATAATGACATGTAGAAAAGCAGTACAGAGTACGTTATTCCAAAACAATAAAAAAAAAAATTGCAACGTGAAAATCTTTATTATACAGCAATGGTGTATCTAAGTTATGCTGATGCAATAGTCTCAAATCACAGTACCGTGACGTTTGAAGGTCACGACAGTACCCCCTTCGTCACCCCCCTGGAGCTTGCGCGAAAAGCTATGGCACATTTTACGCAGATGGTAAAGAAACTCTTTTAGCTCATCACGAAAAAAATTCACTCATAATTCAGCGAATTACGTTAGAAGTTCAAAGCCAACTTATCACCCATGTCAGAATCTTCCAGCACTGCTTAATTTACGACTAAACCCTTGCATCCAACGAAATGATTTCAAATTATTCCTAGCAAAACATGCTAAAAAGTGAGGAGAGAATAATTCCAACAGATGGCGCTAGCCGTAGCCAGGGAGAAACCCACCGTTCCGGACAAAGAACTTCATTCGAAAAGAATTTTAACCCTTTAAGAAAAAAAAATTATTAAAAATGAACGGACAAAGATATTTTAACCGTTCTTGTTTTAAATGAGAGATAAATACTTCTGTTGTTACCATAAAAAGAACTGAAAATCATAGGTTTATTAGAACGTTGGATGCGAGAAAATAAAAATTGACAGTTAAAAATATAAGGAGAAAGTGACAATTTTTAAAAAAATTCTCAAAATTCAGTAAATTACGTTAGAAATTGAAAACAAACTTCATTAGAACATAAATCGCGTGCTCTTTCCGATGGTGCATCTATTTTTGTCGTACAATTATTCGAAACTATTCTATTGAGAAATTAGTGTGAAAAATCAACCAAAACAACACAAAACATTAAATAAAAAAAATTTCTAGATCAAATTTAAAAATTTCGGCTTCCAGGTGCATTCAGTCACCATTACGACTACCTGTGTGCCAAATTTCATAGTTGTAAGTGCGATAGATTCGTCTGGACATCACAGATACACACACAAACATTGCCTTTTATAAGTATAGATTAGTTGTCAAGAAATCTTCAATAAAACTTCCCATATACCTCATAGTGTTTGTGAATATAATCTGAAGAAAATTTATTCAGTTGTTTGGACTTTTATAGCATACAGACTATTTGCTTTTATTTGAACTGAGTGCCAAGTTCAGAGAGAAATGAGAATAAAACCCTAGACATCCCGTTGACGGTCGTTATGGAAACGGGATATTCCACTGCATTTTGGGGATGAAGTAAATGGCTTCATTTCGTTTGGCGCAGATAGAACAGGCGGAAGTCTTAGTTCACTTTCTACTTCGGTTGAAAACGAATTCTCGCCTATCGAAGAGCGCTTAGTTTGCTAAATGTTGCGGTTGATTTTATATGCGTTTCCCTCCTTTTTTCGACTCGTCTACGTTTGGCTACCCTATTCAGGGTTTTTCTCCTGGCGGTAGGACAGTAAAATGACGTGTAAATGAAAAGACGTATAAAAGAAATTTTACTAAACAACTTTAATTATTATAAAATTAATACTAATAATGCAAATTCATTTCAACGCAATAATTTTAAAGTTTTTATGATAGTGCTAGTATAATACTACAAAGCATAGAAATCAATAATTACATTTTTAAATTAAACATTTATGATAAAAGTAAGAAAAATCATCCCTTTATTACCTATCTTCGTACTAATTAAATACACATTATTTACGATTTATGTGCATGCAGGTTAGCGTTTAACTAAAATAAAATCTTTTACCGTCGAATAGTGGGGTATTTCATAGAAAAAAGTGGACAAATACAAAATTTTGAAAATAGTTTTAATTTAAGAATTAGCACTATAAAACATAAAGTTAAATAGTTGTAATATTCTATTTCAAATTTTACAACTGCAAACCCAGTTAATTAATTCAATTATTATAAGACAGAAGTTAATGCAAGCACGATTCGTACGATCGCAATATTTTCAAACGAGGTTTTGTAAAGTGAGCATTCAAATAAGAAAACGCAGTTTCATTCCAGATTTTTTTTTTTTTTCGTTTCTTTTTTTGTATTGGATTTTATTCCTGGAAGAGAAATGCACAAATGTATCCATTTTTTGTACATTTTTAAGAACATTTTGAGTGAGTATAAGACAATTAAGAGATGTAATAATTTTATGTATTAAGGATTTAATTGTACTTCCAAGGCTTTTCAAGCTAAAATTTTTGTACCAAAAGAAAGGATAAATCTCTATTAAAGTAAAATTGAAGGTATACCTTCAAATATATTTCCCGCGGATTTGCAAGGATGTACTTTTGGTTTCGGTTTTTATTTTTACAGGTTCAAAATAAAGAGAAATTGTATATGCTATTTCAAGTGTTTAAATTATAATTTCTTTTATAATTCGCCAGTAAATTTTTTGCCAAGAAGGTTGCTTTGAGCTATTCTTCACTGTTAACATTCAGATGTTGGGGAAGACACCCAAGCCGATCTCCAAACTTACACACCACACCAACTAAAAAATTTGAATACAAGAGACTTCGGTTTTGTTTGGAGTGAAAGTATAACATTAAATGTACAGGAAATTGTGTTGAGAACAAAAAATCCAACACCATCATTATTCAGATTTTGTAGACCTATTAAAATACGTTTTATTCACGAAACTGTTGACACAACCAAGTGAAAAAAAAGATAGAGTACATACACAGTAAAGTGAAACCAAAAAAATACTGCAAATGTTGATAAAACTATTTCCATAGATATAGATAATTGATAGTTATAAAATATTGTTGACGCTACAATGTGCAAAGCCACAGCCGTAACATCTCATTATACAATGAGATATTGAATTTGAAGCGTTACTTTAAAAAATTTTAATTCGGTAATCATGGCGAAAGAAGAAAACGTAAAAGTCGAATCCCTTAAGATTGGGTTTTACTATTACATTCCAAAATTATATATACAGTAAAGCACCGTTTATACGTTTCTCATTTATACGTCTTTCACATTTATAGGTTGTTTCATCACAATCCCATTTCATTAGTATTCATTGTTATGATAAAGTGCTTCGTTTATACGACGCAAAGCTTCGGTTATACGTCATTTTCCCGTTTCTAAGGTGTTAAAATTTCCCCCTTTCTAGTATGTGAAGTCTGATACTCATATTATAACTTCGAAATTATCCACAATTGATGAATTAATAGAAAACAAATTAACTTGTGCTGATTTAATCGATGATGAAGAAATCATTTCACCTTCCTTTAAAGATGCAAGGGAATGCATTGAAAAACTTCAAATTTATTTCTTTTGTCAAATGACCAATGAAAAGCATTCAATGAACTTTATTTAATTCCTAGTGCTGTACTTAATGCTCACTGACGATAAGTACATCAGACGACCATTAAAGATTTTTTTTTAATTAAACGCCTACCTCCATGCACATAAATCGTATAAGAAATGTATAATTAGTACTCAAAGGTATGAAATTAAGGTATGATTTTTCTCTTTTTTATAATAAATGCTAGCAAATGCTTCTAGCACTATCTTAAAAGACATTAAAATTATTGATTTTAAATGAACTTCTTCAGTAGCATTAAATTTGCAATAATCAAAGTTGCTCATTAAAATCTCGATTATACGTCTTTTCATTTATACATCGCTTAAGTTCAGTCCCTTGCAAGACGTATAAACGGTGCTTTAATGTATATTTTTTGCGAAGATATGTTGCGTTAAGAAATGTCAAGTATGAAATAAAGAGGAAAAGAATTAGTTGCATGGACTAAGTAGAAAATACACTGCGAATTCAAAAATCAGTTAGGCTTATTGAGGTATTTCTTAAACATGGCAAGTATGAAATAAAGATGAAAAGAATTAGTTGCATGGACTAAATAGAAAATACACTACGAATTCACAAATCAGTTAGGCTTATTGAGATATTTCTTAAACATGTTTACGGAAACGCCCAATTAGCATATATGTTTAGCACAATCATATCTTTATCACAGTTCACATACCAAAAAGGAGGAATTTTTCACATTTTAGACGGGGGAAAATGGCGTATAACCGAAGCTTTGCGGGTAAAACCAAAGTGTACGGTACATCCCTAGCCAAGCTGGCGCCAAATCATGGAAAACTCGCCAAACGTCTGTCATGTTATCACATTTTCTATGTTACCGTCCGCCATTGAATTACCACATTTAGTGATTTATCGCCAAAAGAAATTCAAGTTTGGCTCCGTACCGTACACTTTGATTGGGTCGCTTTGCGTCGTATAAACGAAATGCATTATAATTACAATCAAGACGAATGAATCAGACTGTGATGAGACGACGTATAAACGGTGCTTTAGTGTTTATGTTGCCTTGATATTAGAAACAAAATAAAATGTAGAAATAAGTTACAAGAAAGAAAATCTTGTAATTAAAGTTTAAACAGCACGACAAAAATATGCAAAAGAATGAGAAATAAAATAGACTTACTGAAAACTGAATAACGTAACTTGAAATAATTTCTAAATTTATGAAATGCAAAATTAATTTTAAAAAATAAAAATTATTTTATAAATTACTAAATTTATAAAATTAGCAATTAAATAATATTCTTTTAAATAAAAAAATATACATAAAACGAAACTCAAAGAATAAAATATAGAAAGGAAGCAATTAAAAAATAACATCATTATGTCTAATACAAAGTAAGTGATCTCGACTTTGGGGGAGGGGGGAGTTTCTCAAAAATAAAACTAGTATTTGACAGAGCTCAGTTGACGATAACATTTGGAGCAGTTTAAATCTCTACAATTATTGTTCATGGCTGCTTATAAGGAAATCACATCATAAAATTTTTTATCGCTTTTAAAATATTACAATTTTAACCAGCCAGTTTCAGAGGTATCTTAACACACTAAAGAGAAACGGACACTACAGGACCATCTTATCCAACGGGCGAATTGGGCTATAACCAAAGGGCGCCTGAAAATTTACTACTCATTTTATTTTAATTCTGAATAAAAAAATATTTAGTTGTAATTTTAAATATGCTAAAAAGATTGTAATTAGACAACCATGAATTTTGTGATGCTGCATAACTATGTATATGAGTTCAAAAAAATATTAATATTGACGCAATCAGTTGGAAAATTATAAATTATTTATTGACTAGAAATTACCTGTATTATCAATGATAAAATATGCTGCTGGACTCTGATACTTAATATATAGAACAGTATCAGATTTATTTTTTTAATTTCGTCATACAGCTCTATGTTAAAGAGCATTAATGTTGTATTATAAATTTCAAATAATAATGTAATTACTTTGAATGCAATAATACTGCTTATATTAATAATGGATATAAACTTCAGAATAGATGCGAGTACCTTTTCATAGACAATACTATCTACCTCCTAAACGTTAAGTATAATATTATTGATTATTTATTTTATTAATGATAGAAAGTTTAGCATCATAGGCTCTTCGATTCCTAGTCACAGAGAAGATTTTTTCTCTGTGGTTCTCATAAGGCGTCAATTTATTTTAAGTAAGCCAGGGAGCTGGAATTTCTTGAAACGACAGTGCGGACACACGTGGTTTACTAAGATCAAGATATTAATTCTCATTGCTGCAAGCCAATATTTATAGGAAAAAAATATAGTTCCGAAAATACTTACGGTAGATATATCTGATGAATTTAGGATCTTGACGAATATTAGAAGTTTTCTTTGCATACCACGTGGGAAACAACGTTGAAGACGAACGAAAGAAGGTAAACAATTTGGCGCAAAACGTTGCAAAGCTAGTCACGTGACGTGTACCGAATCAGACAAATCATTGAAAGACTGGCACAAAAATCTTAGAACAACGCCAAGGAAACATCAGGGCGCCAAAATAACAGCCATTCCTGAAGCAACCCCAGTACCCTTCCGTGCCAAGTATTACTACACCCCTCGGCGAAAGACGATTCAGGGGCTAGCTTCCTTCGAGATAAGCTTAGGTCACGTTCAGGGGGGAAGAGATTTTCAATAATGTAGTGCAACAGGTTTGTTTAATGGATCATCTTTCCAGTGGTTTACACATTCTGACCTGGGTAGTAAAAATCGTTCTGTTTTAAAGAGATTTTTACTCTCGTAAAAAAGCAGTGTCGGAATGGCTTTCCGGCAGTACTTTAGCCCTGATCTTTCGTGTTTATTTCCAAAATTATTTCAAGACAGAGCCATCTTAACAAATTTGAGCGTTCTAAGCTAAAGTAATTTCTCCTCATGAGAACCGTAACCAGAAATTTGAGAGTCTGAGGTCCGAGGGAAATGTCTACTCGATAAAATAATTGAGGAACAAAAAATGTTACCAGGTCTTTGATTAACGCCTTACAATTATGAAAATCGGCTGGGCTTCTGAAATGTAGGTAACTTCTTTTTCACTCATAATTTAGGATTTTCTCACTGATTGTCTGTGTACGCAGGGCCGGCCCGGGGGGGGGGGGTTAAACCGGTGCGGGCGCACAAGGCCCCCCGTTTCTAAGGGTCCCGCGCCGCTGACAGATTTTGCAAAACTAAAATGAATTGCATTGATTTATTTAACGAAATAAAATTTGCCGTCTAGCTTTGCCTTCCAGGACACAATATTACATTTATTTAAAAATAATTTATTTGAATTTATCCAAATTCTGCTTCTGTTCTAAAATTATACTGACCTTACCAATTATCGTCGCATCTGTAGAAAGATCTTTCTGAAGATTAAAAAAAAATTAAAAATTAAATCGAGATCTAGCATTAATAAAGAACGATTGATTTGCTTAGCCATTTTTTCTATCGAAGAATTTTTAACCAAAAAAACTAAATTGTGATGATATTATCAACGAATTTGCTATAAAACATATAAAAAATTAAACAAACATCACATATTGTAAACCTATTCTAGCAACGCGCATACCAAATTGCATATATGAAGAAATTACTTTTGTTATTTTATTTATTAACGTTTGTTTGTGTGATTGAAATACTAATTTTTTATAAAAGTAATTTAATTATTTATCATTTTCATGCATTCCTTTCATCCTAACTGTACCAAATTGTGCAATGTAATAAATAGCAAAAAGCAATAAATTATTTTGTTTCGCCAAATTTGTTTCAAGGCCCCGCAAGTCAAGTTTACACCAGGCCCCGCTTTTGTTCGGGCCGGCTCTGTGTGTATGAATATGATATACATGTGTATGCACCGTTACAAAATTCCTGTATAGTTACAAGCCCTAATCATATTTTTACTTTCAAAAGATTCAAAGTTATAGTTAAATAATTTTTTTGGATCAAAATTAAAATAAAATCAGTATAGTAAATTTTTAATCGCCTTCGGGTCAATGGCGTCCCTTGGCTAGAGCCCAATTAGCCCACTGAATAAGATGGCCCTGGGACCGTCTTGACAAATTTGAGTGCTCTGGGCTAGAGTAATTTGGCGCCTCATGAGAACCGTAGCCTGAAATTTGAGCGCCAACGGCCAAACGAAAATATCAAACGTATAAAATAATTGAGGAAAAAAGTCATCTGTTTCCTAATTAAAGTCTTCCAATGCTTTTTCAAAATAGGATTTTGAAAGCCAGCTTCCGCCACACCTAATTCAACTCATTATTAATTTTAATCGTTTCATTATATAAAAGGTATTTTTTTCAGATCTCTTCTAGATATTTATTAAACGCAAAAATATAATAATATACTTAATATTTAAAAAAATGTTAAAAATATATATATAAACACTTTGCATTTTATTCAACATTTTTTAATGATTTATTTAATTGAATTGAAATCAGCATTTTAATTTATAGTACAATGTGTACATGCTTATACATTACAAAATTAAAGGCTGTCTATTAATAAGCCGTAATCATATTTTTAGTTTTAACGCTTTTAAAATTTTAATTAAATGTTTTTTGGTTCAAAATACAAGAAAAAAACGTATAAGAATATTTAGACGTCTCTGGATTACAACCCAATTAGCCCATTTGATTAGATTGCCCTGGTTCAAGAAAAGTTAAAATTGGGCTACCTGTATTTTAACGCCATTTAATTTTTTGTAAACACGGCATATAACAGACGTTCATGGAAGCAACAACATGCGTGTTTTAAATGGGAACATAAAAGCGTCCAAATTGGCACAGTTATGCAATAAGGAACCAATTTCAAAAACAGCATATGGATATATCTCTGTGGGTTTATTTTTTCAAAAATTAATTTAAAAAATTCTAATATTGCATTCTTCCAAAATTAATTCTTACATTATAAGTTGCTGAAGGTGCAACAAATTGCAGTTGATTCGATTTTGGATGACAAACTCACTGGTGTAGTGACCAGGGGGTAGAGGAGTATACTGTCTGTCCACCAAGAGAGCTCTGCTCGCCAAGTTGTATTGCTGACGGCGGTCGGTATAGAAACAGGTTATCCTTGGAGGAATTCATTTCGAGTAGGTAGAAGTTCAAGAATGATGTACTCTCTTTACCGCCACAAACTGGCGCCAAGAGTAAAATAAAACCTCCACTTCCGTCGGATTCCTCCTATTCGAAATGGATCTTCCCTAACATAAGCAGTTGCTAAAGCGACCGCCGTCAACCAGACAACTTGACGAGCAGAGTTCTCATGTCGGATAGACAGTAGATGCACCGGGCGTCAATTCAAGGGGGCGAACATGCACTCAAAACATTACTGCGTTTATGCCATTTTTTAAAGCAATACACAGGGTGTCCGAATCAAATGTCCCTAATTTGGAGAGTTCGCTACACTTAACAGAAAGTTCAAAGGCATAAGAAAAATGTAAAATTAGAAAACAGTAATCAGAAAGTTTTTATTAAAAAATCAGTGCACTTTCAAGTGGGCTCCCTTAGGCCTGAGGATATCCAACCGGTAGTCCTGTTCCAGCAAAATGCTCGGTGCCACAGCATCGTGTTGGAAGATAACAGTGGGTTGTAAATGCTGCATTTGGGTATTGCGTAAATTTGCCGTCACAGAAGTCTCAGCAAATTAAAATGGCCCTATGACTGTATCATGTAAAAGAGCACAACACATTGATTTTTGGTCTGTTATTTTCCACTTCCTGTACTGCATGGGGATTTTTTGAGCCTCAAAATCTGCAGTTGTGCTTGTATTCACTTTGTTGCTCACATTAAATGTTGCTTCATCTGGAAAAATGATGTGGTTTAGAAAATCGTGTTCATTGTCGATGCGAGATAGCATCTCCGCAGCAAATGAACACGATGCGGCAGTTTCTGTACAATCTGCATTTTGTACGCATACAGCCTCATTTTTCATATTTACGCGAGAAATAAAAATTGTCCCCTAAATCTAAGAATTCAACGGCCAATTTTGCCTAATATCGCCAACTTATTGCTAATAGATTTTGTTAATCTACTGTTCAAATTAGGGACATTTGATTCGGACACCCTGTGTAATGAATGGGAGTAAAAAAAAAGTAAGCGCTATTTACATTTATTAAGGCTGGGGTAAAAAAAATCATATTATTTCCCGGGCGCAATTTACATTGGTGTCCAAAAGTTAAGCACAGTTCTTAAGAAGTGAAAAATTTGAAGTTAATATGGATGCAATGGTTCTCAATCAGTTGAAGAGAATCGTGGGACTTACAATAGTTGGAACTCACATAATACAGTGAAGATTCGGTCGTGAAGATATTTAGGGGGGAGCAGGGCCGGCCCGAGGGGGTGCAAACGGTGCTACCGCACAAGGCCCCGCGCTTCTGAAAGGCCCCGAGCCACTGACGGATTTTGAAAAATTAATTTATTATTTTTTATCCTTTTTAAAAAATTCTTTCAACCAACTTTTATGTAAAAAAAAAGCATAAAATATTCATAATTTTTCTAAAAAGAAATATATTGCAATTTTTTTTCTGGTTTTGAAAATTTCTTTCAAAGATCTGTTAAACTAGCGGCAGTGGTCTCCCCAAAACTTTATCGCCTACGAATAACACGTGTAGGGGGGAAAAAACACTCCGCGCGTCGGAATACGTGCTGTATTCTCTAAGGTGGGGAGAACACTCGCTCCAGCGTTCGCACTTTTTTTTTTTTGCGTAGAATGGCGAAAAAACCGTTTCAACGCCTTTTTTAAACCGATTTAAACGAAAATTGGAGAGAAATCTACAGTTAGAGTTTCAAGACAGAAATTTAATTTATCTAAGTAATTTTGTTAAGAAGTTATGGCGTTCAAAAGTATGCGATTATACAGACAGACAGACGGTCAAAACTTTGACGGATTTGGCCCAAAAGTTTTTACTGACCTACATTTCTGATTAAAAAAACTGTGTACCAAATTTTAACCATCTAGCTGTTTAAGTTTTTGTGTCAAAGAGTTCTCATGAACGCGGACAGACAGACAGACTTCCCGCAGATGGATTTTGTCCAAAATTTGATAGAAACCTAAAAAAAATGTATCAAGATGATCATATACGAAATTTCCCTCCCCGTAGTTCTAATAGTTTTCGAGTTATCGTGTTCACAGACAGACATAATTCCGAAATTGTGTTTTTCGGACTCGGGGGAGGTCCAAAACGTGGAGATTCGTCAAAATCTCGAGTTCGAATTTTTTGACGATTACAATACTTTCTCTTTGTATACTTCGTATACGAGAAAGTAAAATATAATTGGTGGATCTAGTGGATACCGCCGATAGAATCTAGTGGATAAGAATCCAACAATTCCCTTTGCTACTTGGAGGTCCACGTGTTTCCGATTCTTGGGCAGAATAAAGGGTGAAAAGAGATAGCATTGTTCAACCCTCAACCAGGTTCGATTGCTCCATGCATCATATGGTGACTCTCTTCTCTGTGCCGGGGAAGGGACAGCCCCCAAAGTGGATATCTGTCATTTGAAGATAAATTGCAGGTGATAACATTCAATACATTCCTTGTTCCCCAGACTATTACTTTCAGGGTATACAGGGGGTAATGCTTTTGTGGGGACCCACATCTATTACCCTAATGGCCAGCAAATAGTCTTTCCCAGGGCAGTTTAAAGAAACACGTCTAGAGGAATATCTTTCTAATCTTTTACATTGAGCGTTTTTCATTATAAAATTTTACTTATTTGGAACCTTTGTATATTGTTTTGGGAAACAACATATCAAAGTTATTTGGATAAGTTTTAAAATATAAGAAGTATTTGGAAGATTGATTCAATTTAAATATCCTAAAACCTAAACTAGGTAGGTGGTGTATAATTGTAAATAAGTTTGTGATAGTCGATTATTTTTTTACTTTCTCGCATACGAAGTATACAAAGAGAAGGTATTGTAATCGTCAAACAATTCGAATTCGAGATTTTGACGAATCTCCACGTTTGAGACCTTCCTTAGTCAGGAAAAAAAAAAAATCAATTTTGGAATTATGTGTGTCTGTCTGTGAACACGATAACTCGAAAACTATTAGAGCTAGGGGATGAAATTCGGTATGTGATCTTTGCACATAATTTGTAGGATTCTATCAAATTTTGGACAAAATCGTTCTACGGGAAGTCTGCCTGTTTGTCTGTTCGCGGCCGTGTGAACACTATAACTCCAAAACTTGAATAGCTAGATGGATAAAATTTGGTACACAGTTTTATCATCATGAGTGTAGGTCCGTATCAAAGTTTGGACCAAATCTGTCGAAAGGTTGATGGCCTGTCGGACTGTATAATCGCATACTTGTAAAAATTATATCTCATAAATCCTTTGGCTTAGATAAATAAAAATTGGTATGACGGTTGATAACATTAATTACAGATCCGTGCCCAAATTTCGTTTCAATTGGTTGAAAAAAGGCGTTCAAATTGCATATTCAATTTTTTTACTTGCGTACTGGAAGCAATCTCTGCTCATGCGCAAGCTATTCAGCGATAGCGAACGAGGTCATTTTCTCCTGTTTTCTCCTCCGCACGCGGAGCTTGCTAGAGTGTGATAGAAAATAAATATTGCTAAGTTTTAATAGATACGCATCTCTGAATATGATTCTTCACCTAAATATTTTACAATCACTATAATCTACAATGAAAAACCTTCTGATAGTCATTGCATTCTGGGTTACAATAGGTTCGAATTTTTTATCCACGCAGGGGGAGGGTTAATGACAAATTTTTGAGAAGTATACGAGAAAGTTTAGGAGAGGCCACTCCAGTGGTTTTAGTTCTATTTATTTATTTATTTTTTTTTTGTATATGAAGAAATAATTGTTTCTTAATATGAAGAAATAATGAGTTGAACTTGTTTTTAAATATGAAGAAATAATGAGTTCAACTTTTAAGAATACACTTGATAATCCAAAATACAAGAAAATCCCATACAGTTTTAAATTTCATTTCAATACCGAATGAATGTGCTGACATCGTCAATCGACAGAAAAATTGAAAGGGGATTATTTTCTCTTTCAATTGACTGCAAAGTTAAAACTTATTTGTAGTTTCTTCAGCTTTCATGTTTTGAAACTATTTTCACATTTTATAATTTTAATTTTAGCACTGAAAGTTTTCAAACTGGACAATTTTTAATATATCGTCATAAAATCAGGGAGACAGGACACATTTCTACAACATCAGTTTGCAAAAAAAAAAAAATGGGAGGATTTTTATCTTTTATTTAGAAAGGAATGCTTGAATTCAGGGCCAGCGCGAGGGAGTTTCGAAAGGTGCCAGCGCACAAGACCCCACGCCGCTGACAGATTACGCAAAACGAAAATGAATTGCATTCATTTATTTAACGAAATCAAAATTTGGCGGCAAGTTTTACCTTCCAGGTTACAATATTGCAAATATTTGCAATATTTATTAAAATTGTATCCAAATTTTACTTCTGTTCTATAATTATATTGACATTACCAATAACTCTCGCATCTGCAGAAAAATCTTCCTCAAGATTAAAAATAATAAAAAATTACTTGAGATCTAGCATTAGAGGCGAACAATTTATTTGCTTAGTCATTTTATCTATCGAATCCGCATTAACCAAAAATCTAAATCATAATGATATTAAGAACGTATATGCTATAAAACTTATAACAAAATGAAACAAAATTCACATATTGTAATCTTATTTTAGTAAGTTGAATACCAAATTTTATATATGAAGCAATTATTTTTGTTGTTTGATTTATTAACGATTTTTTTGGGTGATTAAAATATTAACTTTATTAAAATAATTTAATTATTTATTATTTTCATGTATTTTTATAGTCTTTAATTAACGAAATTGTGAAATGTAATAAATAGCAAAAAGCAATAAATTATTTTGTTGGGAGAAATTTTTTCAAAGCCCCGCAAGTCAACTTTGCACCGGGCCCCGCTTTTGTTCGGGCCGGCTCTGGAGGGAGGGGGGGAGTGTACAGAAAGTGATGGAGACGAAAAGGGATTTCGACTCATCCCGTTTCACAGAAAGTTGATAATAAGTTGAAACTTTCATCAACGGTTTCGTTTAATGTGAATATTATTCGCATACATTTTTGTAAAAAGAACACCAATACTGTTCAGCAAAAGGATTCCTAGACTACCACTTCTGAACTATTCTACACCGGAAAGGGATGTCAGGCAATGAGTCATATGAGCGCATTTCCGGAGTTTTTTGTTAGATCACTCTCAGTAAAATGTAAACGTCACCCTTCCATTCTTCACTTCCCCCCTATCTTGATGAAAATAACTCCATGCGCAAAAGCGCGGAGGGTTTCCTAATCCGTTGCTAAGCAATATTTGAGAATATATAAATGTTTCAATAAAAAAAGCCTAATATTTTTTTGCATGTTTTAAACAAAAAACATGCAAAGTTTTCACCTGAATTAAACGAAATTTACAGAATAATTAATAATATGTAAAAGAATGCTTCTATTTAAATTTGAATTAAATACTTTAAATATTACAGCGAATATGAGTATTTGAAGTAAATATTTTTTACTGCGCATGGTGCAAAATGTAGCGCAATTTTTCTTTCATTACTTCAGAACCAGATATATAAGGTAACTCATATAAAATTTTGAGTTCACTACCTTTCATACTCAGAAAGATATCGACATTGCAGAGAAATGAATTTCTGTTACACTTTAAAGAGAAGTTAAATGGTGAGGGTTCATACACAATTGGATTTTTTTAAACGAATCTTCGAATAGTTATAATCGAAATGCAATTAAAATTATTTGTTTAATTCAGAAGTATACATGATGATATTCAACTTTCATAAAATTCAATATTACTGTTAAAATATTATTGTTATATATTTTAAATACGTTTCCTTTTATTACAGTGGAACTTCGCTTAATGAGTACCTCACATAACGAATAATTCGCTTAACGAGCAAAATAAATTGTAAAAAAAATTGCTCGCTTAACGAAGAACGATTCGTATAACGAGTGACGAAAAGACGGAAAGTCCTGTATTGTGCGTCTGCTACTTCAATCCGTCTTTAGCACTCGTTCCGCTAGTATCTTAGTGTCGCTTGTGATCTCCCATTCTTACAAACATATGCTCAGACGTATTATTTGTGATTTTTTTGCCCAAAGTTTAATAACCCTGGCAAAAATATCCCCGAAGAAAAAGCCGCAAGAAGGCATCCATATTTAAAAAAATAATAACCATACAAATGAAACGTAAAATCATTGAAAAGCGAGAAGGAGGAGTAAGCGAGGCTGATATATGTCGGCCTACATCAAGGATTTGCACTATTTTCAAGAGCAAGGACATTACTAAAGAGAGATGCTTCAAAGGGAGTTACAAGAATATCTATGGTAGTTTCTTGACGACGTTGAAAGGTTGCTTCTCAGTTCACTGCATTCGAGGCGACAATTTTAACAAGAATATTATTTGTGAAAAGGTGAAAGTAATTTTCGTTGGCACCGTTAAGAAGACGCCAGGACCATCAATGACTGAAGAAGTATTTCAGGAAAGCATTGGGCTTATGCAGGATCATCGAAAAAGAATGCTGGGATTTTGCAACCTTATTAAAAATTAATTTATAAACGTACGTAAATAATGCTTGTGTTGAAATGTTGCGAAAGAATGTAAGGTTTTTCTCCGCAGCCGACGGAAACCCACCATTACGTTCGCGGTTCTCCAAAAGTGAACGTTTGATGTGGCTTGCTGCACGATAGCGTTGTTGGGCCTTTCTTCTTGACAGAGACCAGCATAATCGGAAACATTTATCATTATTTGCTGGAAATTTATGTTTTTCCACAAATTGACGATTTGGAAGCTGTAACTTTGAATAGCATCGTTTTCATGCAGGACGGAGCTCCTCCTCATTTCTCCCTATATGTGCGTGAAGCCTTAAATGAGAGATTCCCCAACTCATGGATTGGACGAGATGGCCCAATTCCGTGGCCTGCATGAAGACCCGATCTCACACCTCTTGATTTCTTCTTCTGGGGATACAGTAGGAACACTGTGTGCAGTGGAAACATTACTGATATCAGCCACCTGAAACGTCGAATCATAGCCGCAATTGAAACTGTAACTCCACAGATCCTTCTCAACACATGGAGGGAGATTGACTATCGTCTTGATGTCTGTCGCGCGACTAATGGTGCATATATCGAAACGTATTGAAATGGGTATAAAACTGTGTATTATTCTTATCATTTTAGTACCAAATTTAGGGTCATATGTGTTTATTAATTTGCATAATAAAATTTTGTAATCCCAGCATTCTTCTTCGATGACCCTGTACATAAAAATTTTTGTGTATTTTTTTCAACTTGGAACGCATTATCGTATTTTACATTAATTTCCATGGGGAAAACTGTTTCGCATTGCGACTGAGCTTCTGTGACGAATTATGCTCGTTAAGCGAGGATCCACTGTATTTTTAAAAGCGAATTCGAAATCCACAGAGCTTACAAGAAGAAAATTATTGGAATGAATTATTTCTTTTAAAACTCTTAATGGAATTTTTGAAATCAAGATTATGCAGAGAGAAAAAGCAGAGTATCTTTGATTCAGGTAGCATGATCTGATTCTGATGTAAGCCTTCAATACGCTAAGAAAGCTTGCATAAAGGCCTCTTGACTTCAGACTAGACTGCATGGGTAAGTGTGCTACAAAAAAAATAGTTAAAAATCCTTCAAAATATGGCAGAGATTGCGTTTCCGATAGCTACAATAGAGACAAATATTAATAATTCGTAAGCTGCTGAATGTATAATTTTTAAAATATTATTATTAATCAGTACGCTCTACGGGCCGAGTATGTGCACAATTTTTTGTGCGTGTGTGCACGTTTATTATTTTTTTTTACTTGTTTACAGTGGCGGCTCGTCCATTAGGGCTGCAGTCCCCCTGAAATTATTTTAAAACTGGTATTTTCGTTTCTATTTTAATTGGATTACTTTTCCACTTAAAGAGTTCAATGATAATCGAAAAAGGGCCAAAAAGTAATAAAAAACTTAAAAAGAAGACGGAAAATAAATCAAGAATTAAGAGAGTGACAGATCAGAGCTGCAGAGAATTTTTCCCCTCCTAGAATCGAAATTTCCCGCATGAGCAATTCGGAGCTCTCAATCGGAAGAAAAAAGCAACCCTTTCTCCCATTGAAATTAGAACCCTGTGAGCTGCACACCGGAGCATTTCACGCTTGGCTCGACTTCCCCGTTTGGTCTTTTTTCGCTTTCTCTCAGTATTCCATTCGTTAAGTAGTTTTCTAAATCAGATTCTGGAGAAGTTGTAATATTTTGCCCATTTATCATTTTTGGAGTGCCGATAACGAATCTGAGGTTTTATTCCAAACATTTTTGTTCGAATTTCAGTTATAACCAAAAAACATGAAAAAAACATTTACCCAGTTTTTTGCTTATAACTCAAAAATTATCAATTTTTAGTATATCATCATTATATGCCAAAATAATCAGCATAAAATTTCCTACAACTTAGGTCAACACAACTTCTGCAGCACTGCTTGTTTCTGAGCTGACGAGCCGCCATTGCTTATTTATTTATATGTTGTGGCTCAAAGATATGATATATTGCCGATATGAAATGAATAAAACTCAGGTAATAAATTATATTTACCAGTAAATCCGTGAGAAACTTCCGAACATTCAATCTCCCTTCCCCTCCGAAAAATCTTTCAGTCTTTTGTTGGGTTTTTTCATACAGCTATATATTCTAAAGTATTCAGGGGAGTCGGTACCCCCTATACCGCTAATGTTAAATTGGCCATTTTTAGGTACCTTTTTCTCATAATGTGTAATAGATACATGTTTGAAATTTTTTATACAGTTTAAGTACACATTTATCTTTATACTGAGCGTATTTCTAACATTAATATAGCTTGGTTTTTTAAAAAATTTTTTAACTGTATGTCACGATGAATTTGTCAAAAATTGTCTTTTTCTTACACGCAATCAGCAATATTAAGAAATATTTTTGAAATAATAGAAGCAAATATGCTCAGTATATACATTTATATGAGAAGCATCTGGGGTAAAAATTTCAAAAGCCTACATGCAATAGAATTTGAGAAAAAGATGCACGCAGTTTCAAAAATACCATTTTGAGATAATTCAAGTTAAAGGTAAAAGCAATGCCTCATCCAGGGACGTGGCGAAGGGGGGGGAGGGGGGGGGGGTCACCCCCCCCCAGATTTTTCTGAAGTCGGCAATTTCACTAAATGAGTCGGCAAATTTTGAAAAAGTAATCGAACGTATTATTTTATTCTGCGTATCCACGACATTCGCAGAATTATTTATTTAAACGCTAGAAAAACAAAGTGAACTATTTACTAAGTTGGTTTTTAAATTCTCTTGCAGACCATTGTTGTCACCCACAGGGAGCCGTTTCGACTCCGAGTTCAGGGGTATGTATGTCCTGGTGATAAAGACTATTGTTAACTGCCCGGGGTTCAGGCAAACATTCCCTTCTGTAGTAAAATAAATAAAGAGAAAATCTCAAGAGCAATGAAAGAAATGAGATGTCTCTGTTTTGTAGATCCCGAAATTTTCCGTTACCCATCTGTAAACAGCGGCAGTGTTCTTCCCTAGGCTTTCTAGAGTATTCCCTAATAAAAGTGTCATCTTCCCTGCAAGTTCTTGGACACAAGGTCTAAACTGCCGAGTTTTATTACCCTGAAATCCGAGACCACGGCAAGTCGATATTACCGACAAAATGACTACACACAGAAATAGGCGTGTGTTTACAGACGGACGGAGCGACAGACATATATAATTCCAAAAAAGAGGTTTTTTTTCGTATTCGGGGACTCTAAAGTAGAAAATCAATCGAAATTTTTGGCGTTAACGCCATAAAAAGAATTATAAATTTATAATTCTTTTTTTTGTATATGAGAAAGTAAAGAGGTTTTAATTCAAATATCCTCATCTATCTTAAGTCTTTATTACTTTTTCTTTTCAGATGATTTAAAACAGAAAATATCATTACTACGTTTTCTTAATATCTTAGAATTTAAAAAATAACATTAATGCGATAGAAGAATTGAGTAACAATTATTAAAAAATGAAAAGACAGTTTAAATTTTAATGTTTACTGCGAGCTTATTTTGC